>RQIL01008509.1:0-12015 GCA_003951145.1 Jimgerdemannia lactiflua | reverse complement strand
GAATAAGTATATGCCAAATAAGTATATGCTGATAAATATAAATCCATAAACTTGAAAATATACTCACAAACGTGCAAATAATGGCAACTATATGATGGTTAATATATTCGTCTTTTTGAAATACATTCGTGAACCGAGGTTTCTGTTTGAAGAACATGAAATAGAGCGGTTACTTTATATAGTTACTATAGAATGGCTTGCTGAGCTCACCCTTGTCATCCTTCAGGTAAATGAAATTATTCCGGACTCACAAATGTTGTACCACTTTCTGGCAAGCACAAGAAAGATCTTTTGGAGCTATAGATCTTGGCTGTTCCACATCAGAGAAGATTTGATTGAACCTTTTATCAAAGACTTCATGAATGTGGGAATGGCAGACCATAATCTGATGGTGTAGCTATTTTTTTAATAAAAATGAAAATGGTTGAGTTCGTGAACTGCCAAATAGATATACGAACAGAATGTGAATGAAACACTCACCATAGCATAAATTGAACCATCGCTGTCTTTGGCCTTTAAGCTCACATTCTCAAAAATTTTAATGACAATGTCTGTTTTTAGATTACTGTCACACTTTGGGAAAAGATCTTCAAGGAAAAGATGATGAAGAAGCATGTCCACTGCGAGCTTCCAGATCTCTTCTTTAATTTTGTATTTCCGGCAGAGATCGCTGATGCCCATGGAATTGCTAAACTATGATAAGAAAATTCAATTCGCATTCACAAACAAGCTATAATACACAAACTATAATTCACAAACTCATTTCCAAAAACAACTTATCAATTTCTTTTCCTGCCTTGCTTAACCATCTGTCCTGCATACCTGGCCGAACGAGCCTCCACATCGTCATCCTGAAGCACCTCATTGTCCGGAAGCACCTCTTTGTCCTCTTCATCTGAAAGCACCTTATTGCCTGAACCATATGAAAACACCTTGTCGTCCTGAATCATAAGCTTCACCTTGATCTTGCACAGTCTTTTGCCATTTGGCTGCCCTCTCATTGAAGTTGGAAGCCACAAACTTACTGGTATTGACCTTGTCCAGGTGCGATGTGGTCTGCTTGGTTTTGCACACCTTCATGGTCTGGTGCGGCCTGTCCATGGTCTGCTTGGTTTCACACACCTTCATGGTCTGGTGCAGTCTGTCCATGGTCTGCTGCTCCTTGGTTTTGCAGAACCAAGGTGATTTGTTCACGGCTTGGTGTGCATTGTTCATGGCTTGGCGCTTATTGTTCATACTGGGGTGCATTTTGTTCATCTTAGGATGCGATCTGTTGTCTTCAGGCATGAAGAGATTATGGTAGGGGGGGGGGTTAGAAAAGACATGATTCTTCCAGGTGAAGACCTCTTTTTATATCTGTAATGTTCATAATGGACATATATATTATATATGCAGACATTAAAAAGTCTAATAAGTGAATGTAAAGCTTGCTTACTTACATTTAGTTAATATGACGACATAATGAGTTTGGTTAATATAATAAAGTGCAAGTGTGATAAATAAGTACAAGTGCACCAAGCAAGCATGTTGAGGAAAGCCAATCAGATAAAGAATTTAAAGAATTCCATTTTAGGCCAGCATGTTTCGTGTTTGTGAACTTACTGTAAAAATTCATATTGTTGTTCAAATCCTTCCTTAATTCAAACCTAATACCAACATGAAGCTTTCTTGCTCATATTGTAACCTAAAGTGCAAATCTGCCTTAGGATTGACTCGACATATCCACAAGATGCATGATGTACTTACACGATATCAAAATGACAAGTCTATCCTTGAATTTCCAGTTCATCAAGATTTTAGCAACTTTAACATTGCACTACCATTGTCCACAAATTCATCCACAGTTGGTGAGTTAATCTTGAATTCCACACATATTTCAAGTTTGAGCAATACATGTAAATGAACTTGGAAGATTTCAGATAATCATGCTAAGCATACACATATAATTCAAGATAATATCAGTAGTGATGGCCTATCTTCAATTCAAGAACAGAAAAGCCCATCATTTAGTGAAAATGACAATTCAATTTAAGAGGAAAGACAATCATTCAGGGATAATGACAATTCAATTCAAGATCAGAGAAGCCCATCTACTATATTGGAGTTCAGCAAGGATCATATTATTTATGAACCAACTGGTGATCAGATTATCATCAGCAAGGAAGCACTTATACAGTACAACAAATTTATTTCTAAACTTGGATGGTTACCTACAACTGATGTGAACAATCCTTTATATCCTTGGAAGAATGATGGAGAAATTTGGCTCATGAATCTATTATTTCAAAGTGGAAATGTATCCCGAAAGGTTGCAGATGAACTTCTTAATGCATTTGCAGATGGAAGAATTTCAATGGTAAATGGGCCCCTCCAGTTCATGAACTCAAGAGAGATGATAAAACTTTTAGATATAGTAGCCGAAAACGGAGTGGTACGTAATTAAACAGTTGATGTTCCTGTTAATCGATAAATATTCAGTAATTCTCTTTTTCAAATTAGCTCTTCAATCACAAAGTTTTTAACATCACTCATATGTCTGAAACTTGGACTGGTGAATATGTACTGTTCTATCAAGATTCACTTACTATTCTGCATAAGCTGATATCAAATGCTTTGTTCAAGGACAATATGAAATTTAAAGTGGAGAAACACTATATGGCAGATTGTACATGAAAGTACTCCGAGATACATTGGAGTGATTTTTGTTGGCAAACACAGGTAAAATAATAATTAATTTTAAGTTCACAGGTGATCAGTCAGTATTCTCACTATTTGCAGACTATAATTCTTTTTCCAAACTATAGGAGAAACTCCCACTTGGTGCAACAGTAATCCCAGTATTACTTGGGATTGACCAAACACATTATGATCTGCTTGGATGTACCAAAATGTATCTGCTATACATTTCTATTGGCAATCCCCCTAAATGTATTTGGTGAACATACTCATGAAATGCATTTCCAGTAATTGCATATTTTCCGATTATGGAAGAGACTCCCAAGGAGACTGAAAAAGACTTCTTCTGTAAAGCAAAAGCAGTTCTATATCATAAATGTATGTCATGGGTACTTTGTGGACTATCTGCAGCAGAAAAAAGGTAATATTTGTGATTACAAAATTGTTTAGATAAAAATTTTATTATTTGATAGCTGATCACAAACATATTTTGTAGTGGTATTATTATGCGCAGACCAGATGGCAAATTTCGTGATTGCTATCCAGTAGTTATGACCTTCATGGTCGATTATCCAGAGATATGTTTGATCTGCCTGATCTGCATGAATCAAGCCTGCCCAAAATGTATGGTCTCCCACTTGCAATTTTCATGCCTTGATAAGATATATCCTCCACAAACAGTTCCTGAGATGCAGAGAGCAGTTGGAAATACACAGATTTACAATTTGAAAGACAAACATAAAATAGCTGAGAAGAGCCTTCAAGAGCATGGATTGTGGGGACTAACTGTACATATTAATTGTGCTTGTTTTCGAATAATTTTTTTTTACTAACAATCATATCATCTGTCAACCAAACTCCAGAATGCACTATGGGAACTACCTTTTACAAACATTTATTCAATAATTATGCCTGATATGCTTCATCAAGTAAAAAAAGGTATCTGGGAACACCTGATCAATCTAACTCTTAATCTTATCAAGAGTTCATTTGATGCACGTATGGCAAACCTGCTTATACTGGAGCTAGATCTCTGCATTCAGCTTGTTCCTCAATATCCTGGACTCAAAAAATTCTCTACTGGAATTTCAAATCTTAGTCAAATAACTGTAGCTGAATATCAATAATTGATGCATGTGAGTATTATATATATTACAGTGAGTTCATGAACTATTTGTGAACTCTTTAACTAAAAAAAAAATTCTTTTAAAAGATATTCCTCCTATGTGTGAGAGGGATTTTCAAATCACTTAGTGTTGTCAAATACCTCACAACATTCATTAAGTAGTACTTCTATGCCTCATCACCAGTCCAGACTGAAAAAACACTTGCAGATCAAGATATACTATTATCTCAATTCAACAAACTAAAAGAACAGTTTGCAGAGATCTCACCAAGTTCACTGAACTTTGAAAAACTCCACTCTCTGCAGCATATTTCTGAGTCAACTCAAACATTTGGTACACTGGATAATGCTGATACAGAGATAACTGAACATCAACATCATGTGGAAGTTAAGATACCATATCGACAAACAAACAAATATGATCCTCTTCCCAAAGTTGTCAAGTTTGTAGAGCACCAAACAGCACTTGAGGAAAAGCTTGATCATGTTACAACCAGCATGTTCATAGACACCTCAAGCTCACCAATAACTGAGAAATACTGGCACCTGAGTGCTAGCATCCCTGAAGGTGCTCTCTATATTAATGAAGTTGCAAAATTGTTTGGGCTATGTGATCTTGAACTTGCCACTCAGATGTTTTTCCATGACCTCCAGTTTGCATCTGAAAATGGATATTATCATTGAGTGAATAGGAAGAATCTTCCCAAACTTTCAAATCCAACAGTAAGTTATTTATGCTAAACCAGCCTGCGAACTTTTTTTGTGATATTTCTAATATCTCTCCTTAATCTCTGTAGATTAATGTCTTTACCACTTTATCAATTAGAGTTCATAACCCATTTGCAGACACAAAATTAGGTTCAGCTATATTTCGCCAACTTGTTCGCTGCAAGCAACAGTTCCATGAGAGTCCACGATATGACTAGGTAGTGTTGTATGATCTTGCAGACAAGCAGTTTAAGATAAGACAAGATATAAATAAATATCTTTTTGCCCAAGTTCACCTTCTCTTCAAAATTGAGCAAGATTGCCAAGTCTATTGACTTGCATACTTGGAGTGGTACAATATAGTAGATATTGAGGATCCTGGTACTAAGAACATGGTCTCTCGTGATTGTGAGACAGGAATGGCTGTCCCTATGCAGACTGGGCAGTTCAATGTTGTATCTGTGAATGCAATTATTTGTACAGTACATATGCAACCCTTATTTAAGGAATGTGATTCAGCAAGAAAGAACTTAGTGGGTGGATTGAATGCATATTCTTTTCATTCGTATTTAGTAAATAAGTATGTGGATCACATATCATGAGAGGAACTTTTTTAAATATATATTTTATTTGTAAACACATAGTTAGACTAAATAGCCAAGTATATGGACTGAAAATACAATCATACAAACTTGCGATTGTGACTGGTTTTCATTTGAGGAGTGTGCAGTGGCATTAGGAGTATGCATTCAATAACGAATTATGTGTGTCTATGGATTATTAAAACAAAATCTTTATTGACATAAATTACATAGTATTTGTAGTATTCATTGTTCATAGTGTTCATAGTATAGTAGTGTTCATAATATAGTTTGTGGATTCATTACAGACACATTTCACATAGTAAATATATCTCATCTTTTCATATTCGAGTTAAATCCCATTTACTTACTCCTTGTAGATGGCAGATCTGATTCAGCATTAGGTGAGAAGTTATGTCATAAATCCGGCATGCTTCTTTGACTACGTTGTTTTGCTTTTGGTCTTCTTCTCTTCCAGTAAGTGCTTTTTTGACCAGTTGGGTGATCACTATTTCTCATCCTTTCTCGGTCTTGTTGTGCTGAATTTGTTCATCGTGTCACAATTTTTTACTGAATAGATGATTTTCCACAAGAGCATCCTTGGAGGTAGCATTGGTGGCACATTCATACAATTCAGAGTATGTTCTGGTTGAGTTCATTGGCTCTGAGTTTTGTCCAGGAACTGCATCTTGAGCTCATCTAAGGGCAGCACCAATTTGTTGAAGTATTTTGTTGACTTTGTTAGTCCATTTGGCTTTCTTTAGAAGTTGCTGTCACTTTTGGTACTCAGCATTTTGTTTGGTGCTAACAGTAGCTTTTTGTTTCATCAAGATTTGTTCCCTATCATTGGAGGACTCTTCATCACTAGCTGGAGGTGGTGATGGCATTGTTTCTGTTTTGCTTATACAAAACAATCCTTCATTGGCTGTAATTTGTATTTCTTTCAATCTTGCCTATACAGCAATAAACCCCTGGATTTTATTGATGGTATTAAGAATTTCATTCAGGAAATCGGAATAGTTGAGTCACAGATCCATCCTGACAATAAATACTATTTGTTTATCATTTTTCTTATCCAGGTAGCCATGCTTGCCAGTCCTGAACTAAGCCTCAAATTTCTGCGTATTTCATGAACTAAATTGCTAAGAATACGGACAGAAAGCACAATATATAAACTAACAGATTTATTTTCTTGAAGACACAGCCATACAAACTAAATAGCAAGTACACGGACAAAAACATATAGTAATGCAAACTAAATAGCTGTGAACTTGAACTATATTAAATAATATGAACCTGAACAGCTATGAACACAAACTAGTAAATGTGAACTGAAGTTTTTTTTCCTGATGGACCAAGAAGCTTCTACCATGTTCTGATACACCAGAACTTTGTCTCCTATCTTGATTATCTCCAGAGGCTTGTGAGTTTTTTCTGTGTTATTCCATTGCAGTGCCTGTGCCTTGATAATGTAATCTTCTGCTTTTTTCCTAATTTGATGCAATCTCTATATCTCTATATCTATATGCTTCCAGATTGCATCATTGTTTGCTAACAAACTTCCACTAGAACTTTCTTCTCCAAATAGTATTTCTCATAGTGTGAAATGGGTACTTTGTGATCATATATCCCATAGAGTATAATGCTATTGGAAGATAGTGGTCCCAGTTTCTATATTCATCACAGATCTTGGCAATAACATTCTTGAGGGTCTTATTGATTTGTTCTGCTTGTCTATTTCCTTGTGGGTGATAGGCTGTGGTCTTGATATGTTAGATCTTGTACTTTTTGTATAGAATTTCATTGAACTGGTTGACAAATTCTGTTCCTCTATCGGTGGTGACTTGCTTTGGGGTCTTGAATTAGTAGATGATTTCCCTGTAAAGGAAATCAGCAATTGACTGTATATTGACTTCTTTGAGGGGTCCAGCCTCTATCCATTTTGTGAATAGGTCTACAATTACAATGACATATCAGTTGCCTATCAATATCAATGGTAGTGGACTAATGACATCTATTGAAATGTGGGCAAATGGTGTTGGTTTGATGTCTGCTGATCCAGGGGCTCAATTATGTTGGTCTTGTTTCTGTTTCTGGCATTTGTCACAGGTCCTGACAAATCACCTGATATCTTCTTCCATTCCTGGCCACCACATGGTTTTTTTTGCTTGGTCATATGTGTTTATTCCTCCTACATGGCCTTGCTTATATACTTTCTTCATCACTTGATTCTTCCAGTGCTTAGGGATGACTAATTGCTGTCCTTTCTTGAGTGTTTCTCCATCAGTTTCGAATTATTTCCATGTCTGATAAATAATTGTTCTTGTCTATTCTTCCAGATACAGGAGCATCTTTCACTGCTCCAAGTAGCTGATGATTCCATAGTACAGCTCCTTATTCATGATGATTGTATGGAGGTTGGGTCCTTCAGGGCATTCATGAGAGGGCATTAGTATTTGCATTAGTTCTTCCAGAGCAATAGGTGATTGTGGCATCATATGCTTATAGCTTCATGATCCATCAGGCATAGATTCCTTTTGGCTCACTGATGGTGAGCAATCAGGTGAGTGCCGAGTGGTCTGTCTGGATAGTGAAGTGTCTTCCAGCCAAGTAGTAGTAGAACTTTTCTACAACCCAAATGACTGCAAGGCATTCCAGCTTGTATAATTCATAGGATTGCTCAGCTCCACGGGTTCCTCTGCTGAGGTAGGCTACTACATATTCAGCACTATTCTTCTTCTAGGCAAGGACAGCTCCAAGTCCCATTGTACTGGCATCTGTCTGCAGGATGAACTCTTGAGTTCAGTCAGGGCTTCTCAAGATTGGGACCTGTGTTAATCTGGTCTTAAATTCATTGGAAGCTAGTTGCTGCTGTTGTGTCTACTGGAATTTGACCTCTTTTCTGAACAGGTCATAAATGGGACTGGCAATATGAGAGAATCTTCGAATGAATCTTCTGTAGTAGGATGCAAGACCCATAAAGGCCTGAGCTTCAGTTAAGCTGGTGGGTACTGGGTATGCTGTGACTGCCTTGATCTTTGTGGGGTCAGTGTATATTCCTTTGTGATTGATGATGTATCCAAGATATGTAATTTCTTCTTCTCCAAATTTGCATTTCTTGGGCTTGATGTATAGACCATATTTGCGAAGCCTTCCAAGGATTTCCTTGATATGTTCCAGGTACTCCTTGGCTGTCTGACTGAAGATAATCACATTATCCACATATACCATCATCTATTTTTCCATGACATCTCTGAAGATGCTATTCATCATCCACTGGAAGCTTGCTGGTACATTATACATTCCGAAGGATATGCGAAGATAGACATAAGTTTCATCAGGAGTGATGAAGGCTGATCTTTTACTGGCTTCTGGTGTAAGGCTAATTTGATAGAATCCGGAGAACAGATCAAGTGTAGTGTAGAATTGGGCTTCATTTTCCAATATGATAAGGATGTCACCGATATTAGGTAGTGGTTGTCTGTCTTTTTTGGTGACCTTGTTAAGTCTACAGTAGTCTGTGCAGAGCCTTGGTGCAAATTCTTCTAGTCAACTTCCTTTCTTTGGTACCAGGATGATAGGTGACTACTGGTTTCTTTAATGATACTGGATTCCTCCATCTCCTTAATTTCCATCTTGAGCCATTTCCTGTATGCTGGTGGAATGGGGTGGGCCTTCTGATAGATTGACTTTGCAGCTCCTGTATTGACATCATAATAGAATAGGGGCTCTTTAGTCTTGATGTCCTTGAAGTCTGTAACCAGTATATCTTCAAATGTGTGCAAGAGGTTCTGCAATTCCTTCCTGAGGGGAAAGTTTCTTCCAATTATATAGGTGTGTTTGTCTTGGTTCTCCTCCTTCTTATGCTCAAGTTTGGTAATCTTAGTTGCTGTAAAGACTCCTCTTTCTATAGAGCCAAATCCAGCTCTTTCTCACTCAGTTTGCCTGATGTTAGAGACTTTCTTAATCCTTGGATTAAGGATGGGTAGGATGAGCATCTGTGCTAGCCGATCCTTCTTTCTTACTTTGAATAGAATTGTTGGGTTGTGATTTCTTACAATGAGGAGAATTTCCCCTGTGTAGTCTGAGTCAATGACTCCTCCTTTGATGAATATTTCACTTTTTGCCAAGCTGCTTCTTGTCTTGAGGATTCTGACATGGTTTGGTGGAATGGTTACTTTGATTCCTGTCCCAAGTATAGTGGTGGTCTGGGGTTCAAGGATTGTATGAGTGATGATAGATAGATCTATTCCTGCTGCATTTTCCGATTTGTACTGAGGCATGACTGCATCAGGGTGAATTCTTTGTATCTTAACTGTGATATCTTCCTCCTCATCATCACTATCATCCAATAGCTCTGGTGGCTCCTCCTCTATTTCCTCCTAATCCTTCTTTGGCTTATAGATGATCTTCTTCACTTCAATGATGCAGGTGTAGCAGCAATCTAAGTGTTGGACATAGTACATTCTCTCATCATGAGGGCATCTTCCTTGTGGGGCATATCCATCTGCAATTCTTGAGTACCATTCTTCATCTGTCGGCTGTTTTTCTTTTCCTTTCCTTGTGGTGACCATATAGGTCTCTTCTTCTTATTCTTCCTCTATCTCGGGTCAGACTCCTTTGTGGACATTGATGGGAATTCTGATCTTTCTGTCTTGGTAAATAATCTGCATCTTCTGAGCACTGAGATCAATCATTGCTTTGGCTTTATGAAGCCATTGATTGCTGATGAGGATATCATAGTTGGTTACATTAGTAACAATAACATCCACAGGGATGGTGGCTTCTCTAAACTTGATTGGGACATCCCGGATCTTTCCCAAGGGTGTTGCTCATGTTCCATCAGCTGTGATGAATACCAGTTTGGTTGCTTCTTCTATTTCCCAATCTAGGCAGTCTACTGCTTTTTTGGTGATAAAACATCCTCTAGCTCCAGTTTTAATGATGGCTTCAAAGACTCGGTCCTCAATCTGACAAGTAGCATAGGCTGAAGTTTTCTGGTTGTCTTCACTCTCTTTATCTGAGTCTTCTTGTGCATTGTTGGCTTCGATTATTCTCCAGCCTTGGTCCTTGCCGATATCTGAAATTCTTATTCTTATTTTTTGTCTGAAGATTGGGATTTCTGCCAGTTGACCAAAGGTTGCATTGACTTTTTGGTCTTTGAGATCCTTGAAGATATTGTACTTGAAAGTTTTGGTCTTGTGCAACATCTGCTCCTTCTTTCCTTCACTTGATGGAGTGGTGTTCTGGATGATATCTTCTACTGTCTATTCCAGCTTGGCATCTTGTTCCAACTCCATGTCCTGGTCAGCCTCGCTTGGCTATATTTCTTTTTCAATGGCTGCCTCTGACTTCTTTATCTGTGTTTGGGTCTTCTTTGAAGGCCTGCCTATGGGTTTCTTGTAAGGGATAGCTCAGTTGTCCTTCTTGCTTGAGGTGGCAGAATAAGCTTCCCACTCTTCCTGCTCTTCTTCTGATTCTCCAATTTCCTCAAAGATGATGATGTTTGCCTGTTCTCAGTTTCTAGCTGCATTGCTTGGCTGGGCCTTGTGCTTGCTTTCTGCCATGCATTCTGAGGCATAATAGCCTTCTTCTTTATATTTGTAACATGTTACCAATTGTCTTTCATTTGTGACAGCAAACTTCTGTATGGGCTGCTTCTTGAACTCCTTGACTACATTGCTCAGATGTGCAGTCATCTCTGTAAACTGTTTGGCCAGTTCCTCCATTGGGTCAGCCTTTCTTAGTTTTTGAGGTTGTGGTTGTTGTTGTTGAGTATTTCTGTTGACTATAGCAGTTGGGACTATGTGGGTGTTCCTTGGTTCGACTTTTACTCCAGTTACCCTTTACATTGTATGGCCTTATAGGTGCCTGGCAATCCAGTATCTTTGAGCATAGGTGACCTTCTGTACCAGGTCCAGTACTATTGGTGTGGATCAGATGGCTAAGGCAATTTCTTGGTGGATATCTTTCATAAAAATATTTTTGGCCACCTGGTCTTGAACTGCATCAGGGTAGTCAGCAAGGACTATTTGATGCCAGATCCTTGTATAGAATCTTCGGTCATTCCTTAACAAATGATGTTCAATTGATCCTTGAGAGCTTATTTGATTTCATTGGTATAGTAGGTGTTTCAGAGCCAAGTCTTCATGGCTAATAGTATTACTGGGTCATCACTCCCTGCATGATTGACTATAGTGAAAGCAGTTCTTGCTAGGCCTCAAAGACTTACTGGGAGTAGGGCTACTTATTGTACTGCAGTTAAGGTCCTAATGGCAGCATACTGCTTGAAATCATCAATAAAGATGATAATTAATTCATTGGAGGTATATCCATGGAATATGAGTGGTCTCATATCCATTCTGTCTAGTTGTGTTGTGTGGGTTCTTATAGTTGTTATTTAATGTTCAGCTTAAAAGTGAGGGATTCATCTTGAATCACCAGCCAATGAGTATCAAGTTGTAACATAGTAGATGCTAAACTTGGCAAGTATGTCAGATTTCTTTATCTTGAATTTCGGTCTTCTCGACTCCCAGAGTCAGTAGTTCTGTGAGGCCAATTGTGTCAAAGAGGTAATCTGAAGGTTCTTTATCAGTATACTTATTCTTTATGCTAACACTTTCGATCTGAGGTTTATTCACTCTAAGATATTGGAATATTTATACAATTTTGCTAACTATGAGGTAGTGGTTTATATGGCTAAGTTATGAGTCATTTCACTACTTGGCGAAATAATCTTGCTACTTGGCAGAATGCTATACTATATTGGGTCTTCGATTTTGCCACTTGGCTGAATAATCTTGCCATTTGGCAGAATTGGGGACTGCTAACTATAAGACAACTAATTTGGAACTGGTTGTGATCAAATATCTATCCCTTATTCCTTTTTCCAAATTTGGCTCTACCATCATAATAGTTATATAT
>RQIL01008498.1:0-12027 GCA_003951145.1 Jimgerdemannia lactiflua | reverse complement strand
TATATATATAACTTACCTCATATAATATTCTCAATGCACAACTCCATACATCTTACCAAAGTCATTCAATTCATTGATTAAGTGTAGATTTTCCAGCAATAAAACTGCCACAGCCAATTCCTCTTATTTGCAATATAAACTCACAGACAGCATAATTCTCACCTCTCTTATCACCTCGAACTCAACTAGGACAACTCCAAGATCAGATTCCTTGTAAAAATGCTTCCATCATTGTTTCTTTCTGATTATTATTATTTAACATAAGAAATGTTATTGCCCGAGTCTTGCCATCAATACCTTCATGTACAACCATCTTTTATCTATCCAATCCATGATATCCATCAATATACCAGAGAGAGTTTGATCACTTAACCCAATAGACTTGTTGCTGAATACTCTCAGCCCATTATATAGAGACACTAATAGGATCAATCACTTGTAAGGCTCTTCAAATTCGATGTCAAGGAATATGTATTCCTTGGCTTTGCAATACTTTAGTTAGTGTTCACTCTCCACTATAAGCATCTGTTGTCTGCTTAAGATGCCTTATCATATTCTCCAGATCAGTATCAGAAATATCTGTCCCTTATCTACAGATTCCATAATCATGTAATCATCTCTTGATATTGATTCTAAGACACCAAAGAGTTGAGTAATATCCGAATTTGTTAGACATTCTTCTACATTGGCAATAAGAATCTCCTTTCTGATAAGATAGCCTGGATGTCCACCTTGCCCAGTCTGAATAACTTGTGGTTGAATAGGTAATAGTGCAACTTCATCAGTATCAATATGAGTACAGATTCTAAAAAACAATGAAGGGGCTGGGTCAAGATTGCTCTGAATCCATGGATCAGGCAATAAAGTTGTAAGATGATTGAGATTATTTGCAAGCTGATCCAATCAAAGAAGGTGGAGGTCAAATTCAGGATGATTACTATTATTTCACAAGTTCAATACATTTTGGGCATTTTGCATAATTTGAGAAGTTGTAACAAAGAAGTTCTATATTTGATCCAGTTTGTGTAGTGTGCCTTGGCTTATATGGTTTATATGGCTTATGTGGTTTGTGTTGGCTCACAGCTTACTCAGCTTGCACAGCTTGTATAGTTTATATGGCTTATATGACTTACACAGCTTATACAGCTTGTATGGCTTGCACAGCTTGTACAGTTTGCACATCTTGTATAGCTTGTATGACTTGTATTGCTTGTGGATAGTATAGGTTATGCAGCTTATGTTGACTTATATATTTGATAGAGATTGGGTGGCATAAGCTTAAGTGGATGGCATAAGCTTAAGTAGGTGCTATAAGTTCAAGTGGGTGGCTTAAGCTTAAGTAGGTAGCATAAGCTTATATGGGTGATATAAGCTTAATTGCTTTTTTGATTGTCGATCCAATTTTTTTGATCAAATTTTATCAATCAAATTTTGTTAATCCAATTTTTTTGGTCAAATTTTTGTCATTGATCCAATTTTTTTAATCAAAATTTGCCAATTCAATTTTTTTGGTCAAATTTTATCATCAATCCATTTTTTTTGATCAAATTTCTTGTCAATCCATGATTTGATAGTTTTGACACCCTGATGGGATACCATAGAGATTAACTAAACAGAACATCTATCTGTCAGCAATCTTATTCGGCATCCATACCTTCAAGACCACTGCTACCCAGCAGACTCCTTTCTATTTGGTGTATAGCTGAGAAGCTCAAGACCCTGAGAAACCAATCTAGCTGAATTTGATGAAACAAGTCACAGAAGAAATCACCCAATTATATGAAGTATGCCAGCAAGCATGAGGATTTATTGCTCAAGCCCAGGAATGGCAAAAGAAGTACTATGACTACAAGGCTGATTTAGAGCCCCTGCTTATCAGATAGCAAGTCTTGGTATACCATACCATCATAGAAGGAAACTGGAGTGCTAAGCTCAAACCAAAATGGGAAGGACTTTATCTCATTTACCAAGTTTTCATGAACTTCACCTACCAATTCAAGACTCTTGATGGAGTTACATATACTCAAGACCAAGATACACTATAATTATATCAGATCTTACTACCCAGTAGAGACAAAATGCATTGCCCAATCTCTGTATTGACTTTCTTAAATTGTCAATGATATATAGTAATAACCAGTGCCTTAAGTATTGGGAGTTTACCTTGGGACCCTGAAACCAGTAGGACATCTAGTGGACTAAAGCACACTGAAATAAAGCTACTAGCTGGATTCAAACCCCTCCTAGATGGTTAGTCCAGTAATAGGCCCTCTGCCCTATATGAGAATGGCCAGTCTCTGCCAATATACTGACAAACTCTTTCTGGAGAAATTCAAGACCCCACAACCTCTGTGTAACCCTCACTGCTAAGGATAGCTCTAATTTTGCAAGTGGCAGATATGATGTGCACAATTAACAATATAGAGTACAGGTGACTGCTAAGATCAGATGATATAATAGTATGACAATTGAATGGACAACTTAATCCATCAAGTGACCACTCCAAAAGGAGCAATGATAATCTAAGCTGAAATGAAGACAATATTATTTAAAAGACCTAGCCCCAGCCTCAGAAACTGGCACCAAAGAACAAAGTACTCTATATATAATGCCTTCCTTCTGCTACTCCAATCAGACCTCCTGCTGATCTATCCCTTTGCCAAGCCTTAAGACTCTTATCTTTGATGCCATCAAGAAGGCTATCTAGTGCCTGAATACTTCAGACTATCTGAACTTCTACACCAAAAACCTTGGACACTTTATCAAATACTGATACATCATGATCCAGCAGCTCAAAGACACTACTAATCAGATGACCCTCTGGCATAACTATGAAATTGGCTACTATCTCTGCAATAAAACTCAAGAAGATGACTAAGAAGACCTCACTGCTGAACTGTTAACTACTAGCCAGCTTATCAAGAGAGCCCTTCATCACCAAATCTTCCACCATGTGCTCTGGGCCATAGCACACTTGAAGAGAGTAACTACCAGAAATATTGTTTGCCTTATCACTGAAGAAGCCAATTGGATAGAAGCCAAAGTAGCTAATTATATTGAAAACAACCATATTACTGTGGAAAGTCAACAAACTGAACCCACTTTACCAGGTTTTCACACTATACCTCTCTGAGACAACCACTAAGGTTATCTCATGAGCCTTATGGAGATATTTGAAGGACCACCCATTACTATTAATGCAGTTGCTAGAGCTACCCCAATTATCCACCATCTTGTCAGCCTTACTATTGTTTGGGAGCTGAATTAAGAAGAAGCCCAGGAAGTCCCTGTATTAGAGGAGGAGCCCTAAGAACTTCAAGACCCTGCTCCCAAAGTACTCCCCTCTGATACTGAAACTGACAAGTCCTCAGAAGAAGAAGAAGAAGAGCAATAGAGAGTTTATCAGTCTTCTGTCCACATCCAAGCAGTGCAAGGATTGGAGAATGTTGTTAAAGATGATTGGCCACTATTCTACCCCCTTACCTCTTGGCCAGTGCTCTCTTCTTTGAAGAGTAGAATAATGAAGTCACAATCTAGCAAGGTGATTTGTTTGCCATGAGCAAAGGATACTATACCCTTTAAAGTACAGATCAGCACCTTTCTGTTGCTTACAAATACCCCTCCCACACAAGTGTATTATAGTTTAACTACATATAGATAGCTGCCCTGAAATATTTCTTATCAGCAGCATAAGACCCTAACCCTTATAACATAACTGCTGGTGCAATGCCCATCACCACCAGTAAGCCAAATGCACAACCCATCACCACTGATAACATAAAACACTACACCTTGCTGCCAGCAAGCCAATAATATAAACCACCAAAGCTCTCACCACCAGCAAGCTAATCACACAGCTAGTAACCACCCATTATCATTGATAATATAAACTCACCTCACCTTGCCACTGGTAAGCCAATAGTATAACTTAGCCATGAAACCTAGCTACCACAATATAGTTAGCCACAGATAGCAACTGAATGTTCAATATGAGCAATCTAGTAAACTTGTATAAAATAGCCCTAAAGAATAAGTGAATAAAGTCAGTCAGTTGAAGTTTGAAATAAAAGGAAGTTTATAGAGAAACCACTCACTGCCTCCAAGAGACTGGATAATTCAGAGAATAAAATAACTAGAGCATTGAGGCTCAGAAGTTTGAGTTAAAGAATTACTCTTATCATATTCGACTACTATGAATATTCAAGTTCAAGACCGCTGTTATAATATAGAGAACCACCAAGAAACTGTCATTATGATATGGAAAACCATTAGGAAAACTGCTATCAAGTTAAGGAAAGAGATCACCCCATTCAGTTCAAGGAGACTGCCCTGCACCTAAGATTACAAGTCAACTGCTGCCAAGATCCCATTGATCCAGCTGTGCATTCAGACCATATTCAGAATTCAAGACCCATATATTCAAGTATTAAGACCCCAGACCCCATATAGGATACTTAGCTTAGGAAAGCCAGAACAGCTGCCATTTCATTCCTCTGTCCCTAAGTTAATAAGTTGAATATATGAGTGAGCCAGCAATCTCTGTTTTCCATCTCCATACTGTACCATAAACTGCCAAATTCAAGAGTTACTGACCAACTGACTATCATGTTGACCATTAATCAACCCACCCACACATATTGAGCCTACAAACCCAAGTAATCACTACCAGAAACTCTTTCTCTTAGTATGAGCAATTAAGTTATTTATTACTAAACAATTGAGCCATCCATGACCTCTCTCTGGTAACCTTCACATTACACAAATTTTCCACACACACTTTCAACACACTTTTCATCATTCCTGGGAGAATACTCTTAAGGCAATGACGACCAAACAAGGTTCTGACAGGTGTATTAGTGTGGGAGATGGGCCAGCCTTCAAATGGCAGCATGGCAAGAGAGAGATAGATATGGGGCTGGGGTTCTTTAGACTGTTGATGGGTGAGGGAGTAGGAGGAGAGCAGGAGTCAAGCAAGAAAGCTGGAGGTAGTGGGGCAGTGAGCTTCACAGCAGCAGTCAAGAATGGTGGAGAGAGAGAGAGGACTGAAGGATGGAAGACAGTGAGGAAGGAGAAGGAGAAGTCTGGAAGTACTGGAGGAGTGCTCTCTGGGGGGGGGAGGATGGGAGCTGGGAGAGGTGTGACTGACATAAGGGCTGGGACTGCTGATGGGGGTGTGATGGTCAATCTGGAAAAAAATC
The DNA here is from genome assembly GCA_003951145.1 of Jimgerdemannia lactiflua. NCBI lineage: Eukaryota > Fungi > Mucoromycota > Endogonomycetes > Endogonales > Endogonaceae > Jimgerdemannia > Jimgerdemannia lactiflua. The sequence goes on along the minus strand of RQIL01008498.1, from coordinate 6,829 downwards.
CAGATGTAACTTTTGATGGTGGCAAGGGGAGCCAGGTGGGATCAGGGCTGGTGCACAGAGATGATCTGTCAGATAGTGTAATGGGCCTAGTGGTGGTACTGTTACTCAAGAAGTTGATCTCCAAATTCACAGTCATGGTGAGTTTCCAGGGTCTGGTGGTAATAGTGAAGATGGTTCTGGGGCTACTGGGGAAGCAGCTGAAAGATGTGGCATTGGTGAAGTTCCTGAAGGGGCTGGAAGAAGTTGAGGTTGGATTTGTAGAAGAGAAACATCTGGTGGAGGCCCCATTGAAGGGGATCACTGTGGGCAAGGTTGTGGTTCCGATGTCAAGGTGCCTGTGCTGGGACCCTAGGGTGGTGTACCTGGTGGTCAAGGGGGTCCCTATGGTGTCAGTGGAGGAGACACAGGGCAGGGTCAGTAAGGTGATGAGGGAGTATAGGGATGTTGTGGATATTGGTTTTCAGATGTGAGAGGGGATGAAATTCAGAACAGGTAATGTGGAGGTGAGACTGAGGGTGGCTGGGAAGGAGGTGACAGAGAAGACTGGTGACTGCCCAAGGGCATTGAAATGGGACCCCATGGAGTGCAAGGTATTGAGGGTGAGAGGGACTGAGGAGGAGGAAGAGGATCTACTGATAGCATTGTGGGAGCTGGAAGGAGCAATAGAGCAGAGGGCAAAGACCTGAGAGGTCTTCGAGAATGTGACAGTGGTGGAGAAGATTGATGGCAGGAAGGTGCAAGTGGACAAGAAGACTTGGGAAAGGGAGCGAGAGAGGCAGATGTAGAAAGATCTACTGGCAAGCCTTAAGGAGAAGATGAGTGATGGGATAGTGCCTCCACCAGAGTTCACTGGCGGCCTAGAGGTCTCGCAGCATGCCCCTTGGCAGAAGAAGGCTAGTGGAGAAGATGAGCTGGGGTTCTTTAGTGATCTGAATGAGGAGGAGGAAGTCTAGGCTGGAACTAGAGGGACCTCAGTTAGCATTATGGGGCAGGAGGCCAAGAGGGTGGATGTGGTGATGAAGGGGACACAGTGTGTAAGTTTTGGAGTTCCAGATGTTGTACTTGGAGAATTGGTGGTTGGGGTGGAGGGAGAGCATGCTGGAGTAGCTGAGGGAGAGGAGACTGAAAGTAATGGTGGGCCCAAGGAGAGCAAGAGGCCCATGACCCCAGGTGCTGGTTGTATTGGGGGAGCAGGATGGCTGCTGGCCACTCTCAATGATCTGGCAGTAGACAAACTTACAGAGGTGGATTTTCATGTCCTGGGGGGGGCAGAGTGGCAGGAAATTCTGGCAGGAAGGGGAGTGGTGGATAAATTGTTAATAGAGGTGATGGCAATCTTGTTGGCAGAAGAGGGGTATGAGGTAGATGCAAAGAGGGAAGCTGAGTTGAGGGGGGAGGCTGGGCAAGTGGTGGAGGACTGTTGGGTGATGAAGGATGGGGCTGAATTGTGGCAGTCAGTCTGTGAAGACTACAGGAAAGAAGTAGAGGAGAAAGATGATGAGGATGCTAGGAAGGTTGCAGCTGCTTTGGCAAGGAACGAGATTGAGGAGGATGAGGTGGAAGCAGAGCATCTCTTGGACCTGTCTAGGATGGACATTGAGCTGGAAGTTTGAAGGAACTGGAAATAAAGCACTATCTATGAACATTTTTCCCTATGAACAGTACCACTAATATTTTGTCATTGAATGTCAATAGGCTATGGGGTGTGAGGCAATGTCAGAATATGTTTGAATAGCTACAAGGCTTGGAGGCAGATCTATTTCTACTACAGGATGTGAGATGTGAAGAGGAGGATGATAAGCTGAATTGGACTAAGGAATAGGGTGGAGTAGCTGAATGGCATAGAAGTGTTGAGATCTTGATATGCAGGGGTAAAGGAGAACTGGTGGACATTGGGAGAGGGGGTGAGCATCTAGTTTGGGGAATGTGGAGGTGGGGCCCAAAAGTAGTTGGATCATGTTATTGCCTGGCAGTCCTGGGTGAGAGAGTGGACTGGCTGGAAGGGCTGCTAGAAGAGGGATCTTTGATGGAGGCTGGGGCGGATATCCTGGGTGGAGATTTTAATATAGTGCAGGATGCCACTCTTGATAGGTCTGACAGAGGAGCTGGAGTAGTTGGTTGCAGTGGTGGGCTGGGCAGGTGGGAGAAGATTGAGAGGCTGAGTGCTCTGAGGGATGTGGGGAGGACCAAGTGGGGAGTAGATAAGGTTTTCACTCATTGGGTTGATGGACTTGGGATAAGGATTGATTGGGTGCTTTCAGCTGACTGCTGGGGAGAGGATGTTTGGCAGGAACTTGAGGTAGTCTGGTGCCCCTGGTCGGACCATTAGGGGGTGCTAGGAAAAGGGGAACTTTTGGGGAAGTGGGGGGGGCCTGGACATTAGTGGCTCAATTGTGCTCTGCTGGTGGATGGGGACCTGTGGGGAAGATGGGAGGGAGAGGTGGTGTCTAGTGTGACTAGATAGAGAGAGAAGGGGGTTCCAGTGGGGCTTCAGTGGGGGAAGCTGAAGGAAGTGGCAAGGATGTACTGGGGTGAGGCTGGTAAGCAGAGAGAAAGGCTTTAGAAGATAAAGGGGAAGTGGGCATCCCATTGGATGGAGCAGCTATTATAGCAGTGGTCAGAGTTGAAGGGGTGAAGGGGAGAGGAGAAGGAGGAGGAGTGGTGGGAGGCATGAGTGAGGATAGAGATTGAGGAGCTGAAGGAAGTCAGGAGGATGGAGGAAGAGAGCTGAGTGCAGAGCATGGTGGTGAGGCTTAGATGGCAGGGGCTGGAGGAAGGAGAGAGGCCGACCAAGTACTTCTCTATGTTGCTAAGGGCAAAGAGAGTTAAGCAGAGGTGGGAGGGGATTATTGGAGGGGATGGCAGCTTGGTGACTGGGGTCCAGGGGATCCTGGGGGAGCTTAAGAGTCACTGGGGGAAGCTGTGGAGTGAGAAGGAAGGAGGAGCAGATAGTGAAGCCATTGTGAAGTGTTTGGAGGACTGGTGCCCCCTGGAGGTAGAGGGGCTTGGGGAACTGACAAGACCAGTGAGGGAGGAGGAAATTCTGCAAGTCCTGGTGGCCATTAAGCTGGGGATGGCCCCTGGAGAGGATGGGCTGCCATGGGACTTCTGGAAGAAGATGGTGAAGGTGGAGGAGGTGTGCCAGGAAATGAGAGATATGTGTGATGAGGTAATTGAGTCTGTGTCTTGGCTGGGTGGTCAGAAGTTGGAGTTGGTAGCACTTCTTTACAAGGACAAGGGGCAGAGGAAGGACTGGAAAAATTGGTGACCAATTATGCTCCTGGATATAGACAGAAAGTTAGTCATGAAGGTATTGGTAGCAAGACCACAGGTAGTGGCACAGCAGGTCCTGGGGGAAGAGTAGCAAGGATTTGTTGGGTGATGGCTGATTAGGGATGGAACAGCTTAGGTGCATGGAATATCAAAGGAGTGAGGGCCACTGGGGTGGATGACAGGTTGGTTTTCTTGGACCAAGAGAAAGCCTACAATAGGGTGTGGTGAGTCTGGCTGGAGAAGGTGCTGGTGAGGATTGGGATTCCAGAGGAGCTGGGAATTGCCATTGTCTGCCTTCTGGAGGAGAGTTAGGCAGCAATTATAGTGAATTGACACAGGAGGGTCACCTCTCCCTAGAGTAGAGGGTTCCCCAGGGGGACCAGCTGTTGCCCATTCAGTATGCTCTGTCCTTGGAGCCATTGCTGGACAGAATCAGGAGAAGAGTCAAAGGGATAAACATGCTGGGCATAAACTAGAGTGGGGGCCTTTGCAGATGATATGGTGGTAGGCTTGGGTATTATCGTGGATGTGGCAGAGCTGAAAGAGGTGGTAGGATGGTATGAAAAATACTCTGGGCAGAAGCTGAACTGGCACAAGTACAAAACAATGGTCTTGGGGAATGGTCTGGTTGGAGGGGTCATTATTGGTATGATGGTTCTCCCTGGGGAGGCAGTACAGTACCTGGGGATCTTTCTCTCAGTATATGGGTCGGACCTGCCCAAGGCCTGGTGGGAGGCAAAGGTGGGAGTGTGGGGAGATGTGCTAAGGAGCTGGGGAGGGCAACATATCTCTCTGGCTGGAAGGGTAACTATTTTGAATATTTACTGGATACTGAAGCTGTGGTATTTGGTGTACCATTTGGACTTTCCAGCATAGGTGGTCAAGAGGCTGCTGAAACTGGCAAGAGAATGGATCTGGGCAGGCTGCCAAAGTCAGATCAAGTGGAAAGTCTTGGCGACACTGGTGGAGAGAGGGGGCTTGGGCCTGGTTGACTTCCCGAAGTGTCTGCATTGCCTACGTGCCTGGTGGCTGAAGAGAGCAGCAATGCTTAAAGGGAGTGGATGGGTCCAACTGATGCAGAAGGTGTGGGAGGTAAGGTTTGCCCCCCAGAGGTCATCTGGGGACCTTTCAACATTAGTGGAGGGGGGAGGAAGCAGAAGACTCCAATATAGGGGGTTCTGGTGGGGGGTTGCCGAGGGAGCACATAGGATTGGCATTAGATGGAAGAGCTGTGCTGCAGCAGAGCAGCAGGGGAGGGTAGCAGTGGCATAGACTGCTGCTGGGTGGAGTGCCAGCAATAGACTTTGATCTAGGTGATGGGGTGGAAAGTCAGGGGGGCCCAGGGCAGGACCTTTGGCCAGAGGGATGGCAGCAAGTGGGGATCAGAGAGGAGTGGGACTGGAGGGGACTGTGGACCTGGGGTATGGAGATGAAGAAGTGGCTACCCCCCAAGTTTTGGGTGGTATGGTGGAGGGTGTTGAGGCAAAATGTGATATTGAACTTCAGGTCTGGTCATCTGGTTCCAGGAGGGGCTTTTGAGTGTAAGGAGTGTCAAGGAGTAGGGCAGGAGGGGGGGGTAGTGCAGACTGCAGAACATTGGCTTGGAGAGTGTGGGGTACTGGCTGGGTTCTGGGAGGTGGTGGAAGGTAGTCTGGGTGGAGACTACAGGAGCTGAGGGATTAGCTGCTGGGAGGTGTTAAAGAAGAGAATGCTGGGGGATATTGGTGATAAATGACTTACATTGGGGTGAGCACTGGCGATTTGGGTAGGGCTCACTGGTCACTGACAGGCAGTGTTTGAGGAGAGTAGGCTGATGTCTAAGAAGGAGAAGATGGCAAAGTGGGAGGGCCTACTAGTTGATGTATTGTCAGGGTGGCAGAAAGGGTGGGGCCCACAGAGGGGTTGCCATTGGAAATTGGTGGAGGTCATATGTGAAAGGAGTGAGAGGAGGGCATAAGTTGAGGGTGGGGAAGTTGTGTTTGTAAGGATAGGGGTAGGGGGGCTAGCAGTGGTGGGGGTGGGATAGATAGGGTTGGGAAGAGGCTACCAGTGTAGTATGAGGATACCTTCGATGTTATAGATAGTTAATAAATAGGGCTACAGCCTATAGAAAAAAAGAAAAAAAAAATACAAAAAAACAATTGAGCTATCTATCCAAATTCTCATCAAAATTATCAACCTTATCACTCATACTCACCCTTACTGACTTCAATGACATTTCAAATGATTATTACATGACCAACAATCTGTATCCACTATGAATACATCTTGATATACATACTGCATGCTTTATAAGTGGCACATTGAGCTGTGCTTGAAGCATATAGTTATACAAATTGCATGCCACAGTAGTATTGCTAGTTATGATAGGTATGGGTCTTTATGGCCATAGGGTCAGGTGGTTCATTAGGAGAGAAATATTTTTCTAATTTGACTATCTATATTATTTATACAAATTATATAGTATTTCTGATTACTATATTATATTCTTCTTACTATAGTACATACTGTAACTATTCTAAATGTTCTTTGTAATTTTATTACTCATTACATCAGTTCTCACTAAAGAATAGTCTATTCCAGACTATCCTTTAATCATTATTCCAATACATATAGGTATCTTCTGTATTCATATCTGTACTATTATCTTCTTCTATATAAGATTACTCTATTTGAGTTGAGTCTTCTAATTCCTCAGATTCTTTTGGGAATAAAATGTTTACTTATTGGAGAATACTCTAGAAGGTAATTTCATTTATCTTTTGAATATCACTGAGATGAAATTGGGTCTGTATATATAAGTGCTCCAATATTTCATCTATATGTAAACATGAGACCATCCATAGTTGAATCAGCAGGATAAGAGGTATTGTGACTGAAGAGATGGCAGAGAGCAGGGATCAGAGAGGAGTGGTACTGGAGAGGACTGTAGATATGGGGGTTGGAAACAAAGAAGTGGATGCCCCCCAAATTCTGAATGGTTTGGTAGAGGGTATTATGATAGAATGTGATATTGAACTTCAGGTCAGGGTGTCTGATGCTGGGAGGGACCTTTGAGTATGAAGAATGCTTAGGAGTAGGGCAGGAGAAGAGAGTGGTGCAGACCCAAGAACATTGGCTTGGTGAGTGTAAGGTTCTGGACAGCTTCTGGAGGGTGGTAGGAAGTCAGTTGGGGGTGGTTTATAGGGAATGTGGGGCTGGCTGCTGGGAAGTATTGAAGAGACACATATTGGAAGGGATTGGTGATGAGTGGGTCATGTTGGGGTGGGCATTGGCAATCTGGGTAGGACTTGCAGGTCCACCACCATCTCCATTACCAGCACGGCCCCGACCCGCTCGTCAGCTGCTAAGAAATCCGCAGCCCCAACCACAAGGTCCGCCAAACCCCCAACCAATGGGACCGCCAGCACCTCCATCGCATCGCCGCCGGGTGGCGTTGACCCCACTGAGTTCAAGGCTTTACAGGAGAAGGTGCATGTCCGAATGAGATTCCCCTCAATCATAATTCTATTTTTATTTTTATTTTTTTTTGTACCGGCCAATTCTCCCCGCCCAA
>RQIL01008487.1:0-12039 GCA_003951145.1 Jimgerdemannia lactiflua | reverse complement strand
TATAAAAGAAGTAATTATTTATTGATTAAGTAAGTCATTCTTTTATAGATCAAAATTGATAATATAGAACTACATATTGAGATATGTATAATAGAAATTAGAAATTTAACACTCTTGCTTAATAAGATACATATGTACTGTAATGTGCCTGGCTCAATAGAGGCAAATTACAAGGTTGGGCGGCTATATAGATTGGCTTGAGCCCCCAGTTACTTTGTCAAAAAGCAACAAAATGTTCAGATAATATATATAGGTTCCTTCTGTATTGGTGTCTAGTGGTATAATATTCAATAGCTGGAGACTTCTGTGAGAAATTTCCTAATTTGGCAGTATTCTTGGGTGTAGGCAATTTTGTGTCACTCAGTAATTTTGAGTAATCAGGCAGATTTCCTTAAAAGTAGACTCTCTGGGAACCAATGATCAGTTTCCTTAAGGGTGTGGCTACTGGTGTGATGGTGGACTTGAATACTAATTCGGGAGACTGGTGATCGGGTTTCCTTAATTGAGCAAACTGACTAAATGCAGCAGGTTTCTTGAGTGCAGTATCTTTGAACAGTGTGGTCTTTCAATGCAGACAACCAGTGCTGATGATTCAGATTAAATGAGGCAGATTGGAACAAGGTGGATTGTGCAGCATTGGTTTGAACAATGCAGAGGAATGATGCAGTTGAACAATGCGGATCAGCGGAAAGTGGCAGATGGGTGAATTGAAATGTAGAATGATGTGGATTGGTAGAATGCAGCGGATTGGTAGACAAAAATTTGGACTTGAATGCGGACTTGAAAATGGTGGCTTATTCTTTGGCAGCGGATTACTTGAAAATGATGGACTTCTTTGTATTGGAAAGTGGACAGAGTGGAAATGAGGTACCAGTTGCTCACAATCTCCTAGAAGAGGCTCTAGAGTGGGCATTTCTCCTAAGTGTTGCAATCCAATCTTTAGGATTAAGTGGCTTTTGGCAGGCATATCCCTCAAAGTGTTGTAGGCAGACTTATCTTTTGCTTTTGATTTCAATTTTGGAACTGAGGTTTATTCACTCTTGTCTCTAGAGTATTTATACATTATGGTTGCTACCTTGATTGCTATCTGGCTAATTATAGGTTTGCTATTTATGGTTTATTTGGGGTGACAACTACTGTCAGAGTGACAGCCACTGTCAGGGTGACAGTAACTATCAGGGATTTTCCCTATTTTAGCTATCTGGTTATTTATACATTTTTCTGCAGCAATGGTTGCTGTGCTGGTTACTATGCTAAGTGTTCATATCATCTGGTTGTTTGCATCATCTGGCTATAATTCAGGTAGTACATTTTTGTAGTCTGTCACATCAGCCCCCACTAAAGGATGGTCTGTCCCAGACTATCCTTTTGTTATCATTTCAGTGGGGTCCAGGGCTTCCATCAAATGATAGTATCATCTATCCATTCTTTATGAGTTGCATGGCAAATAAGACCCACCTAGGTCATATATCTTGAGGAGCTTCTTTTTAGGCTTCTTCTTCTTTCTCTTTTGAATCTGGGCTTGGTCATCTCCTCTCTTGAGTGTGTGTACAATCACATCTTTGCTGAGATGAATCTTTTCATATTGACAAGGCCAACATCTTGGGTGCTTTCCATGATGGCAATATTCCATGGCTTGAAAGTGCTTCTTTCTTTCTTTGATTTCTCCTTGCTTTGAAAATCTGCATCCATTCACATCATACTTTGGTGGGAGGGTAGACAGGGGTTTGACTTCTGTCTGAGTATAGAATCCTACTCCATTTCTTCTCTTTGCAAGTGTAGTGACTGATTCATGGAATAAGGTTCCTTCTGCAATGATTTTTGGGGATTTCGGTCTGGGGGGCTGTCTGGCTTGCTGGTCTAATATGTGGCATTGATAGCAGTAATCTCTGGGTAAGTGGAAAATGACTTGATGGGGGCATCTGCCCATTTGGAAGGCTCTTTCTTGATGGGTTTCGGGCCTTGGAATGACTGGCAGAGAGCTGGGTCCAGCTTCTTCTTCACTCCAGGAGGTGCTGTCTTCTTCTTCTTGTAGTGCCCAATTTGGATCATCCCATGTAACAATTGCAGGGAGCTCTTCATTTTCGGAAATGCCATCATCTTCTTCCTCTAGTGGTTGATCCCAAATTACTTGTACTTCTGCCGCTTTGATTTGGAATTGTGCATGACTTGTGTATGGCTTTTCAGCTGGGTGTTGTAAAGGCTTCTCTTCTTCCTTCTTCTGCATTTGGGGCATGTAGTACCAGGACTCTTTCGAATTCCCACATTTCTGGATGAATGTTCCTCATATTTCTATCTTTGGAGGTATTTGGTGCATCCTCTAGCTTCTTCAGCAATGGCTCCAATTGTGATGGGGATAGTTTCTTATGCCCACACATTGTCTTCTGATCTGTCTTCTACCATATTGATTTAGGGCCTCAGTCTGGGGTCATTGTCATTTTTGGAATCTTTCTCTTTTTCTTTCTGTGGTGAATTCTTCACTGCTGGCATATTCTTCTTGAATGGTTACCTTCTTCTTCTTCTTTGATGGCTTGAAGCTGATGACTTTAACTTGGTACTTCTTTCCTCTATAGTCGAATTTGAGTACTTGTTGACTGATGTTGATATCTGCATTCATCTCCTTCATCCAATTGGTACCAAGGATTATGTCATAGGTGACAGCTTCAGTCACAACTGCCTTAAGGATGGCAAATTGAATGTGTCCAAGAGTGATAGTGATGTTTTGGACCTCTCCCAGGGGTTGGGTTCAGGCTCCATCAGCTAATATGATGCTGAGGCTAGAGGGTCCTTCAATGGGCCATTGAATGCTGTCCAGGAATTTCTTAGCAATGACACATACAGCTGCTCCTGTATCAATGAGGATTTTCATCTTCTGGTCTCTAATTTTTCCAAACAAGTAGGTGCTGACATGTCTTTCTGCAGCTTGCACTGCTGGAGTTATCAGTTCTTCTTGAGGAATGGGGACTCTTCTTGTGTAGAATCTGGTGGTTTGTAACAACTTGTTCCTTACTCTAGCAGATATCGGTTGAAGGAACTGTAAGAGTGGAACTTCCATCTTGACTTCTTGGATCTTCTTCTAGGCTTCATTGTAGATGTTCCAGGGCATGGTCTTTGGGATGTATTTCTTCTTGGACTTTGGAGTCTTGGTTTCAGATTCTGGTTCTTCTCCCATCTCTTCATCAGCAGATTCTGGTAGGGGATCTTCTCCATTGATAGTAGCTCCAGGAATGAAGGATGGAGGAGAATGGGGAGGTGTATCAACCTGCTCCTCTTCATCTTCCTCTTGAATGCTTCTCTTGCTTGCTCTTTTGGGTGGTTTTCCTACTGCTCTGGAGCAGCCTACTGCTCTCTTCCTTTTTTCTGCTGGGTAGACTGTTTCATATTTAGCCTTGGTTGGATACAAGTCCAGGTTACTGTATTCTTCACTGTCACTCTGCTCATAGTCTTCTACTGGGTGAGCTTCTGTCTTCTTGTTGTAGGTATCCTTTCAGTTTGGTAGTTCAGAATTTCTTGAGCTGCCTTGGTTGTTGCATTCAGGGGTATAGTGTCCTTGCTGTCCACACTTGTAGCATTGGATCTCTGCTCTATCTCTTGAAGGATAGTTTTGACTATCAGAGGATGGATAGTTCCTCTGGTAATCCCAATTTTCATGTAGAGGGTACCTTGGCTGGTAGTTCCGATTTTCTTAAGGAGGATAACCTGGTAGTTCCGATTTTCTTGAGGAGGATACCTTGGCTGGTAGTTCCGATTTTTGCATGTGGTGAGGTGAGCCTTTCAATCTGCCCAACCAGTCTGTCTACTTTCGAATTGAGGTCTTGTCTCATTCTTGTCCTTCTTCCATTCTTTGGTGGGCTTCTCTCCTTTTGATTCTCCTGAAGGATTCCTTGCAGGGCCTTGACCAAGAGGTCTTCCTTATCTTTCTTTTGATTGTCAGTCCAGGTGGTTCCTTGCTTGACATCAAAATATCCTTGGGCTGCATCTACTTGCTCTTCAGGCTTTCTTATGCCCAGGGTTTGGACATGTTGAGCAATGTTAGGTGGGATTTCATTCATGAAGGTCATTGGACAAATGATGTCATGATTGGCAGCATTGAATCCAGCAGTATACATTCTCTTCTGAATTCTTATAAAGAATGCTCTTAGGGATTCTCCAAGGTTCATCTTCATTTCTATGATGGATTCTTGAGCTTTGTGGTGGGTTTCATTTCCTGCATACTTTTCAATGATCCAGTGTTGTATGGTGTCATATTGTTCTTCTTCTAATCTTGCATTCTCCATGACATCTCCTAGGTCTGTGTTGACATCATTTGCAGTTCTGGTGAAGATGCCTTTGGCTGGTTTTCTCAGCTGTATCTTGAAGACATTGATTTGTCTTTGGGTTGATAAGTCTCTCAGGACTGCTATTCCTTCAATTGCATCTATGAATTCTCTTAGATCCTTCTCTGGATATCCTGCAAATGTGGGTAGAGTTGTGCCCATTTCGTCCTCACTGTCTTCTGACTCTGTTTCGATTTCTGAGTCTGATTCTGAGTTGTTGGCTGTTGATGGGTATGAGCTCAAAGGTGCTGAAGATCTGAGAGAAGGTGCTCTTCTTAGTACTATTCTGGGAAGTCTTGTAGATTGAATTTCTAGGGTTGGGGTTACTGGTCTGGGTAAATCAAGGAAGACTATTGGAGGGAATCTTTCAAGATGATTGTTGAGGTCTTGGATGAGATTGTCAAAGTCATGATTGGTGTTATCTACTTCATCTGATATGAGCTCATCAAAATCTCTGATTGGTGTAGCTACTGATGGAGGATTTCATACAGTGCTGGCTTCTGTAATGTCAGATCCTTCTGATGCTGAGTGGTATCCGATTCTATAGGTAATTACATCTCTTTCTGTCCAAACACTTTGTAGAGCTGGGATTTCTTCTCCTATGGTAGCTGAAATTGGTGCTGTATCAAAGGTTGCAGTAGTGCTGGTCTCCAGGTTGAAGGTTGGATTCTGTAAGCTGAAAAGTCACAATAATTCTTTTGAGAATATTCCCAGTTGAGCCCCCAAATGTAATGTGCCTGGCTCAATAGAGGCAAATTACAAGGTTGGGCAGCTATATAAATTGGCTTGAGCCACTAGTTACTTTATCAAAAAGCAACAAAATGTTCAGATAATATGTATAGGTTTCTTCTGTATTGGTGTCTAGTGGTATAATATTCAACAGTTAGAGACTTCTGTGAGCAATTTTCTAATTTGGTGGTATTCTTGGATATAGGTAATTTTGTGTCACTCAGTGATCTTGGGTAATCAGGCGGATTTCCTTAATAGTGGGCTCTCTGGGAACTGATGATCAGAAGGGTGCAGATTCTGGATACTGGCTGCTAGTGTGATGGTAGACTTGAATGCTAATTCGGGAGACCGGCAATCAGGTTTCCTTAATTAAGCAAGCAGACTAAATATGGTGGATTTCTTGAGTGCAGTTTCTTCGAATGGTGTGGTCTTTCAATATAGATGACCAGTGCTGACGATTTGGATTAAATGAGGTGGATTGAAATGAGGCGGATTGTGCAGTATTGGTTTGAACGATGCGGATGAATGATGTGGTTGAACAATGTGGATCAGCAGAAAGTGGCAGATCAGCAGATAGAAATGTAGAATGATGCAGATTGGCAGAATATGGCAGATTGGTGGACAAAAATGTGGACTTGAATGTGGACTCGAAAATGGCAGCTTATTCTTTAGTAGTGGATTACTTGAATATGGTAGACTTCTTTGTATTGGAAAGTGGACTGGAGTGGAAATGAGGTACCAGTTGTTCACAATCTCCTAGAAGAGGCTCTAGAGTGGATGTTTCTCCTAAGTATTGCAATCCAATCTTTAGAATCAAGTGGCTTTTGCCAGGCATATCCCTCAAAGTGTTGTAGGCAGACTTGTCTTTTGCTTTTGGTTTCAATTTCAGAACTAAGGTTTATTTACTCTTTTCTCTAGAGTATTTTATACATTGTAGTTGCTACCTTAGTTACTATCTGGCTTATTATAGGTTTGCTATTTATGGTGTATTTGGAGTGACAGCCACTGTCAGGGTGACAGTCACTGTCAGGGTGATAGCCACTGTTAGGGATTTTCCCTATTTTAGCTATCTGGTTATTTATACATTTTTCTGCAGCAATGATTGCTGTGCTGGTTACTATGCTAAGTATTCATGTCATCTGACTGTTTGTGTCATCTGGCTATAATTCAGGTGGTACATTTTTGTGGTCTGTCATAATACAAATAAAACAAACTAATTGACTGAGCAAACTAAATATGACTAATGAAAAGATACTATCTAGATGACTGAAAAAGGTCCAAATTATCTGCTTATAAGTATGAAAATAGATTAATAAAATAGTAATAAATGGAAATCTTGAGTAATATTAATCAGATCTTTGCTGTATTATCCATTCCCTCTATGCAGAATTCGAATTTCAATCTTAGAAGGACCTTTGTAAGTAAATCAGCCACCATTTACTCTATTGAAGTATATTCCAGGCATATAGTCTCATTTTATATATTATAATATAGCAGATGCCAAACTTGGCAAGTATGTCAGATTTCTTTATGTTGAATTTTTATCTTCTTGACTCCCAGAGTCAGTAGTTCCTTGAGGCCAAATGTATCAAAGATATAATCCTGAAGATCTCTTTATTGGTATACTTGTTCTTTTCTAATACTTTCAATCTGAGGTTTATTCACTCTAAGATACTGGGATATTTATACAATTTAATAGCTATGAGGTAGCAGCTAAGTTATGTAGCTAAGTTATGAGTCATTTCAACATTGTCAAAATTATTTTGATATTATTGAAATGAGTTACTATATTGGATCTTCATTTTCGACATTGTTGAAATGTTTTAGACATTATCGAAATCAGAAACTGCTAACTATAAGACTATACTAATTTGGGACTGGTTGCAATCAAATGTCTATCTCTTATTCCTTCTTCCAAATTTGTCTCTACCATCACAACTTCCTCCTGAATAGATAATTTTATCCCTGAAATGTCTATTCAAACTCTCAGGCTTCAATGGTCTGTATGGTCTTGTATTGGGTAATTTGTTGTATTATCATTTCTCAATTATGCTACTTGATTTGCTCAGAGTCTGTGGGGGTTATTCCTCATAAGTGTGCTAGTACTGGTTCATTATCTCAAAAAAGCTTATGAAACCTCTTGGTAATAGTGGTCTGAGAGTAAGAGAGCTGGCATTTGGCAATCCAATCATCTTTGATCATATACTGATTCTGGTTGAGTATCTGTCCAACTTTTGGAATTCTGTACAATGCTGATAGACTTTGAAGTGTGAGATTCTAAAAAGATGGGTCTGCACAATACTTTGAATACTGTTATAAGATTCCTCTATAGTTAGGAGTTCTGTAGTATGCTATTGTCTCTCAATGGCTCTTTGAGTAGCACTAGTGATCTTAAGTACTGTTGCAGCACTTCAGTTATTGACCATAATACTTCTTGAGTCAGGTTTGATAGATGGTAGTAGGGATTATTATACCTGTAAGTTTTCATAGTCAAAAGGTGGCCCCTTTTATATCTTGTATCTGATAAAGTTCTTTCCACTTGGGCTCTAGTTTTCTTGACTAAGAAGCTTTTTTTTTTTTTTTTTCCTTCTATAAGCCATAGCCTCATTTATTACCTGACACCTATCTAAACAATGCATTTGTCCTCATACCACACTGGTAGCCCCATCCCTCGCCTTGCTATCCCACTTCTTCACTAGGCCCTTACCTATACCCCTTACAGCAAGTGATCACTCCACCCACCAGTGTCACACAGTTCCTCTTTGCCTTTTCTTATCAAAATTCCAACCTTTTCTCTCCATTCTGCTGCCCCTCCCCATTCCCTCAACCAGTTTAACTTGTCTATCTCATCTTTACATCTCACATCCTGCCATAAAAAAAACATCTGCTTCCAAATCCTTAAGCCATGTAAAAATGTTTTGATGTCTCCCTGATCCTCTTAGCCAATTGACATTGAGTAAAAGAATATTAGTTGTACTGTTCATTTGAAAAATGTAAAAGTTGTGGGTCCACCCTAGATCTCTATTTCCTAATCCATCCTAGATAAATCCAGTTCTCTCTCAGCTTCTAGCTCTATCTTCTTCTTAGCCTCCAGTGCCACCAGAATCTTCTGAACATCCTCTGTATTCTTTTCTTCCATTATTGAGTGATAATCTGCACATGCTTCCTCCCACATCTCTGCTCCATTCCAAGCATTCCACCCCTCAACCACTATCTGACATGCCTCTACTTTCATCTCTCCCTCTCTAGTGGCATCTACCTCATACCCCTCATCCTCTAGCAGTGCTGCCAAGTACATCATTGCCAACTTTCCCACTATGCCAACTCCACACAGAATGTCACTCTAATTCTTCTCACTCAGCAGTCGAAAATCAATATTGCCCAACTCCCCATCTGCTAACTCTGTCATCAACCTGCATAGCCAGGGCCCCTCTCCCACATGCTCTCCCCCTGGAGTCATTGTCCTCTTCTCTACCATCTGTACTCCATCCAGGCTGGTGCTGGCCACTTTGTCTCACTCCTCATCAGATGTATCTACCAGACTCTCTCCTGACACTCCAACTACCTGGCCCCCCAAGGCTAATTCCGGGACTCCAAATCAGACATTCTTCGCACCCTTCATCACAACATCCTCCACCTCAGCCCTGTCACCTCCAGTGGCAATCTCTGGTCTCTCATTCTCCTTATTTCTGTCAGTATCTCTCTCTGACCTCCGGTCATCAAAGAAAATCTCCTCTTCAGCACCAGCCCTACTCTGCTGGGAGGCATGCTCGGAGTACATGGAACCCTCAGACCCCTTCTGCCCACCACTCTCCCCTATGGTTGCCCCTGCTCCTTCCTTTTTGGCATCTGCCCCAAGCCTAGCGAGGAGCTCTTATTGCTGCTTTCTTCTCTAAGCTCTTTTCCATATCAACTTCTCTACTCAAATCTTCTTCCCATTAATTTCCACCATCATTATAGCCTTTTCGAAGACTTGCCACACTTTCTCTCTCTGCTTCATAGCTCCCTCCAACTCCCAAAGTGCGGTTAACAAGTCCTCCTCCTCCTCCTCTGAGCCCTTGATTCTAGATATCTTACACTTGAAGGGCTCTCACTTCATTACTCTGGGCCAATTACCTCCTTTCTCTGTCACCTCCTTCCCAGCTACTCTCAACTATACCTTCACATCTCCAGTGCAGAACAATGTCCCTTCCCACATCTGAAATCCAATATTCACCACTTCATCATACTCTCGCATCACCCTTCCAACTCTTTTCTTCATCTCCTCCATCGATACTGTTGGAACTCCCTTGACCACCAGATATACTACTCTTGGGTCCCAATGCAGGCACCTCATTATCAAAACAATGACCTCTCCAACTCGCACCCCCTTAGCTACCACTGCCACTACTTGCTCCTACTTGATGAACCCAACTTTGACTCCTTCCAGGCCCTTCAAAAATTTCACTGATGCTATATCCCTCAGCTGCTTGCCCAAGAGTGCCAGCACCATCCTGGCTATCACTGCCAGCTCCCAGAAGCTCATTGTGACTGTTAATTCCAAAATAGACTTCTTGAGTAATGGTGCCACTACTAGACCTGTAACATTTTAGCATAGTTTATTTCTTTTTCTTTGTCTTTCTAGTACTTTCCATAACCTTCCAGTACCTTCCGAATGATTAGAAATCATCTCTTGGCACTCAGCCACAGCTAGAACATTCTTGTCACTTCCGTTCCAGTCTTAGCTAGTCACGGAACTTCATGGAACATTGCAGATCTTTATTTGTCATCATTGCCGAGAAACTTCTTCTTGGCATTTCCATTGATTACTCAGATCCTTCCGGATCCTTCTTTCATATTTTGTATAAATATCCTCTCTGTTCTTTTGAATAAAGCTCAGAATATTTTCTCCCTAAACCCACAAGATCTTCCTGAACTCTTAGTAACTCTTCGAGCTACTTTGAACCTCTAGAATTTAGTCACTTCCTCATTTAAGAAACCAGAACCGTTACAAGACCCATTACACCATCAGCCAGATCGCTCTTGCACATTACACTCAATTCTCTAGCAGTCCCTCTGACCTAATCAGTAGTCACATCTCTTTTTTTTTCCTGATCCAACATCATACTCCCATCAGTAGTTACTTTTTCTTTCCCAGCGACTGCTCTGCCAGCCCCTCTCCCCTCCTCCAGACTGTACTCCACCAACTCCTCCCTGCTTCCCCTTTGCCTTGTCTTGCTGTCATCCATCCAGCCCTCCTCCAGCCCCAGTCTTCACTGCTGCCACAAAGCTCACCAGTTCTCTTTCTCTAGCTTTCCCTCTATCACCTTGTCCTCTTCCAGCTCCTCCCCCACCTGACTTCAGTCCAAAGGTCCCCATTCCCAGTCCATACCCACTTTTCTTATATTGCTACTTATATGCTCCACCAGTTCCTGATCTAGTACACCAGCTGAGAGGCTGAATTGTTGTCATATTACTAGTACTTTCTTCAATATACTGCTCAAAAAGTGTGTGATAAGTTTGTATAACATGAGTGGTAGCAGAAGAAGGTGCCTGTGAAATCAGATTACCTGTTGCTGAGTTATTAAGGTAAATGTCTGGCTTGGCAATTTTGGAAATTTCTTCAAACTGAACATTTTTCTTAATAATTCAGCAATGGGTAATCCGATTTCAATATTCTCAGTATTATTGAAAAGATCTTATCAAGGGCTTTCAAATGATACCAAGATTATTAAAATTGGATAATTATTCATTGAGTTATTGATGTAAACATTTAATTGTCTAATTTGGAAATCAAAACAAACATCAAATCCCTAACCCTATCCAGATGGATTCGGATTGATCATGTGACCAATCCAAATCCATCCAGATTGACTCATTTGTCAATCCAAATCCATCCAGATCAGCTTATTAGGAGCACTACTCCAAGCTGTTGTTACTTTTTTTACTTAAACCATTTAGAGAGAGCTAAGCCACAAGTACATCTTCTCACAAAAGCAATACATTTAAGAGTTTTCACTTCATATATAATGGTATATTAGGCATAGTAGGAGTCAGAGATTCCACACATACAAGTTTTATTCTAGTGTAATGAGTTCTGGAGCATGATAAGTTAAGAATTATTAAGCTTTAAAAAACTAGAGAGGAGGAGATATGGGGTGCAATTTTTCAAAAGGTTCCCTCTGGTGACTGGATAGATTATTGAGCCATATAAATAAATCACTGTAAGGTACCTTTTGAAAAATTTTGCCCCATATGGTCTCAGATTTCCAAAATACTATGCTGTCATTGCAGCAAAAAGAAGCTCTGGGGGAGGTAGAGGAAGAGCTGAGTTTAAGGTAAATACAGAAAGATGAATAACTATTGGTAGGGGAAAGGAGGGCCTAGCTGGGACCTCAAGAGCAGCTAGAGGAGAGTATAGTATTGATAGAGAAGCAGTCAGGTGATGAATCAGATGATCAGCAGGGGGCCAGGAGCAGAGGAAAGTGACTGAAAATTCAGTGGCTGAGCTGGTAGCTAGAAGTAATACTATAGCAAAAAAGAGTGCAGTGGAGACACTACTGGGTACCTTATAGGAGAAAGAGGAAAAATTACTTTGGCTACTAGAACTGGGGAGCTGGTGGTGAGGTCCTTTTTTTATAAGTCAACCTCAATCTGGGCAATCTCAGTAAACTTCTTTGGGTTTAGAATATCAATCAGAGAAGTACTGAAGATAGTTGATAAAAGAGTGGAAGATGCAGAGTCATTAAAGTTTATCTCTTTGGCAGAGACAGTGGAAATTGGATTTGTAGAAAAGGAGAAAATAGTAACAGTACTGAAAAAGGGACTTACAGTTAAGGGCATCAAGATTGGCATGGCAAGATGTCTGAGATGAGATCTCTATGTAGTGAGGGTTATGAGGCGAAATGTCATGCTGAACTTTAGGGCGGGACATTTGGTGGCAGGAGGGGACTTTGAGTGCGAAGAATGCATTGGTGTGGGGCAGGCTGGTGGAGTGGTGCAGACCCCAGAGCAT
>RQIL01008476.1:0-12039 GCA_003951145.1 Jimgerdemannia lactiflua | reverse complement strand
TAAGGAGAAGCTCGGTCCATTTACTTTATTCTCCCTTACGATAACCACTACTACCTACCCGAAAGTACGAAGGCCTAACCCAGTTCTTTTTATTTTTATTTTTTTATACCGATTCGCACCGTGCCTTGATGCAGAGCAAACAAAGACCCCGAAGCCGGTCCGTGCTAGACGTAGATACATATTGGCCAGACGAACTCGGTCGTCAAGCCCGGATTTTCCATAGCAACCTTATATACTTGTGCGATGCGCGTAGACCTCACTGTATATTTTTTAAAATTATATGTGACGTGTACTGAATATGCCGAACTCCAAGTCCGTTTTAGTATAATCAGTCCGTCCGTCCGTCATCCACTTCAGGCCATCCGCCATCGGCAATCCGCGTTCGTCCACCATCCGCAATCCGCGTCTGTCCGCCGTCCGTCATCCGCCTCACATCCGCCATCCGCGTCTGTCTGCCTCGCGTCCATCCGCCCGCCGTCCCCGCGTCCGTCCGCCCGCCGTCCTCCGCCATTCCGTCCGTCATTCGCCTTTGGTTAGTCTGTCCGCCATCCTCCTCAGTTCCGTCCGCCATTCGCCTTTGGTTAGTCTGTCCGCCATCCGCCTCTGTTCATCCGCCTTAGTCAGTCTGTCCGCCATCCGCCTTACGTAGCACACATTGTCACACATTATTGTATTCAACATTCATGTTCCTCTTTTGAAGCCGACGAAAAGGATAAGCTCCGCTATTGATTTGGCTATTATTAATCGAAACCTGAGCCGTATCATTTTGCATCATTCCGCAAAACCCCGAAACCGACCGGACCCGACCGCGCCCGATCGGACGCGACCCGACCGGACCCGACCGGACCCGACCGGACCAAACGGACCCGACCGGATCCTACCGGACGCGACCGGACGCGACCGGACCTACCCGTGTCGTTGAGAAACAAAGACGAAAGGTAAGCAATTATGTAACACGCCAAGAGAATGCGATGGCGATGGGCGCGGGTAGGGGTTTTATTGCACTGTTTACATAAGGAAAAGCATATGAAAGAAATTATATAGTGCATTAAAGCTTATACACGTGCAATGTTCAATGGTGTGCGTAGCATAAAGTAGTCGTATGGTAGATTATAATTGTTTGGGTACTTTTTTGAGGGTCTCATACTCAACTGACTCGTCTAGGAAGGTATTCTAGCATAGAAAGGGATATATTCGGCTTTAGAAGATAATATTTACATAGAAATAGAAATCCTCTCAAAGGAGGTTTAAATGAATAAAGAAATCTATCAATAATTTTTATGTCGCCGTCAATAAAGAGCGACATAAACCACAACGATTGTTATAACGATCGACGCCGTTACTACAACTGGGTCATACCCATCCAGGGCGTTTCTCAACGCTGTCGGAGGCCTGACAACTCGTACGTTCCGGACTTCGGCATCAAACTCGCGCAGGCTGCGCATATCCACCGCATTCTCGACCTCCGCGAACTCTTCGGAAAACATGAACTCGCGCAATGCAAATAAGTCTCGATTCAGGCGCGCTTCTTCGAGGGTGCCGACATGAATAGTGTGGTAGGCGATAGACGGGTTGGGAGTTGGGGGAAGGTTGAATGCAGAAGGGACCGGGACCCTCTGGGTGACGACGATTATGGTGTGAGTGTGTGCCCCGGACTGCCGCTCTTGCTCTGAGGCAAAAGGCTCTTGTATGGCATCGTCATAGGCCGGGAGCTCATACGACGCGGGAGATTCGGCGTAAAAGTTTGACATTGGGTGGTGAATATCGAGAACGTGGTTAATATCGAGAACCAGGCGATATGGTTTGATGAAGAATATGGGCTGTGAGTTGTCGTTTTTATAAGAATCCCGCAATCCGACTGAGCCGACTCGGAACACAAGTCGCGTCCGACTGTGTGACCATTATCGTACCATGAAGCAATGTGACCCGCGGAATCATAAGTCTGTTTTCATCCAACAACATATGCGTCTTACCTTGTGGGGAAGGTGGTTTGCGGAAGGCTGCGATGCTCAGTGGTTGATTTGCTTACAAGGGCTTGCGCGGAACGATATGCCAGTGTGAAAAACGGTAAAAAAAATAATTACTGTGTATGGTAAGTACAAAATCCAAAACCAGAAATCGGGAACTGGAGGGTGAGATTCGTTTAAGGAAAATAACCTGTCGAGAGGAATTACCTTATAAGCAAGATCATCATGCGGGAAAGAAACAGGTAGGACCATGAGATCCGTACAACCCCTGTCTTAGCAACAATTAGGATTTGACATAAAATATTTATTTCCATATAGAGGTTCAAAGATTGGAACTTTGGATTTTCGTACCTATCTTCAACCCGGTCAACATCCCGATTTATGTTGTATAACCGATTGAAGAATCTTTGAATGTAAGTTTATACTTTAGAATATCCATCGATCGAGTCATACTTTGGAATATCCATCGATTGAGTCATACTTTGTATTGTAAGCGATGATAATCACTACGAGCAAAACTGGATCGAAGCGAAAGTCCTAGACGCCTCATTACGACGTCCCCAAAAAAATGTCGCGACATACCTTGCAACTACCACCCGCGTATTCCAAAGGGTAATACTACCGTGAGCCGCGGAGGCCACTTGGATGACAGTGGCGACGGTGAAGAGCTTGGTTATATTTTCGACGGGTTTTTGTTTTATAAGTTGAGCGTTTTTAGAAGTTTTGCAATCTGGCCTGCGGTCGGTGACTGCGTCTCCGCTCTGCGCTACAGCATTAAGGGCTCTTCGAGCCTTTCCATACCGATACCATACACTGCTCCATGCACTTATTTATGTATTGATTTACTGCTTTTCACGCGCCCATTTAAACATCCAAGATATTTGTTGATCGACACAAACAACTTCTATAAGTACAATTTTTTCGATCGACACATCAACAAATAAATTATCGTAAGGAGTGTTATTAGTCAAAGCAGTGATTTCAGCAATATATTTTCTCCACCCTCTCACTCTTCTTCACCCTCCTCTTCACCCCTTCCTCTTCGAGACGAACCTGCAAACTACGACATTTATATTGCCAAACTTCATTAAAAAAGAACGTAGACGGTCGCCGCCCAATAATTGCCACATCATTCACTCGCCATGCTTCTAAAATATTGGCGATCGCTATTTATGACTGCTTCCCTCAGCATGTGTTGCGGCAGTTGAACCGCCGTGTTTCTTCTTTGAGGAAGCTATCAAAAGTGTTGTAGGGTACACATATTTGCGGCCTTGGCGACTTACCGGCTGTAGACTTGGCGTGCCCCCGTTATAACTCTGATCGTGTGACAATTATTGACGAGCAATCAGTAACAAAAGCAGTCCCCCTTCAGGTTTTCGGGATTAGGAGTAGACATTCTCCTCGCTTAATAAGTGGGGAGGGAAGAGCGAAGGAGCGAGTAGTTTATGTGACTAGTGGAGAATAAACGTGAGCATTGACGGATTTACTCCCAAAGCCACAGAAGAATCAACGCCATCCCGCCCTCTCTTTCCACTTGAAGCAGCATAAGAATTGTCTTTCCGCGAATTGTCACGGTCGGTCTGTCGGTCGCCTGCTTCCTCTGCCCTGCTGTGGTGCCTCTCATACGAAAAGGCGTTATTCGAGAGGATCACTGGCATCGTCCAAAAATCCTGTCAAATTTATTAAGTACCTCGACACCGTCTACCGTACAACAGCCGCGATTACTGTCCCAATGGGTACATACTCAAAAAGTTGCTTGAGAGGATCGCCCGCCGTCGTGAGCAGAAAGTATATACTATCGCGAAGAGAAACAACTCGAGGAGGTCCTCGACGCTTGCTTTCTTTGAGTCCACGAATGGGAGTAATGGAATTTTGCGGAGGATCAAGGTTGCTCGAAATATCATACGCGTAACATGTTACCCGGAAGAATGTTATCCAATATATATATATATAATCGACATTGGAAAAGTGAATAATATCCTTCACGGTGTCGGCAGCAGTTGCCAATCGGATATCTGTGACGACACACAACACTCTGATATAACAAGAACTTCGACAGAAACTGCAGACCAAACTATCCGCACACCACCATTGCCGCCGAAATTCTCCCATCCTCTGCGCATCGAATGGTGATATGAGACCCCTCCGTCCCAGTTTCCGCAAGTGTGCCCGGCAGCTTGTACTGCCCCGGTATTTGGGCGATTGCTCCCTAGGCAATCATGTCCTTTGCGATTGCTCCCTAGGCAATTGTAGGCTGATCAGGGCCTTAACCTCTGAACATGCCGATGGGTAGAGTTGGACAGTATGTGCTATTACCATGTGGGACGGTCCGCCAGTAGCGCTGTGCACGCGGAGGTGGTCCCCTAGGTCCAATTCATACCTTCATATTGGTTTGAGAGTGTTGATCTTCCACATGTCTGGTTTTCGTCGATTGCCACAGTGTCAACCAAACAACTACCAAAGATTTTGTTCTACACTAAACAATTTCAATACCACGACACAGAGCATGTACAAACAAACGAACCGGCGATCTATTTTGTGGCCGTCCAAAGCACTTGAAGACAATATAATTTGAAGCCGACATCGTGATACCAACATGCTGACGAATACAAATTAATAAAAACTAAGAAAACCATCGAACAAAGCCTCTGGTATAAGTCAAATTTCCCCAAACCGCAGCACTCGAGAGCCTATGCATCAAACGCATCCTTCAGAACAGCTGCCTGTTCGGCTTTGTACCGCACCGCAATACCCGTCACGGGAGCGGCTGACGGAGCGCGGCCGACGTATTTCAGCTATTGTTGAGAAGGGAATGAATTGTAAGAAAAGATGATTGATGATCAGCGTATCGATTACCAAAATGCGATGCTGTGATGGTGTCGGCGTAATAATGGCTCAATTGGTATATTTTGTACTTACGGAACGACCCAACGGAAGGAGCTGGCTCAAGCGCGGTTCCATGAACGTGTACGCGCCGTTGTTCTGAGGTTCCTCTTGGCACCAGACGAATTCTGTATGCATGCATGTATTTTTCCGAAAGTAAACGATACAGTGCACAATAGTAAGTAAGCTGGTTAACAACACCCATAGGTCAAGAAGCGATATGTAGAAGAAACATAAATGACTTCTGAGTTCATACCTTGTGCGTCCTTGAATCGCGTAACCTCGTTAACAAGCTCGTTTTTCGGGAAGGGGCACAGCTCCTGCAGAACCCAGAATGCAAAAGACGGTCACCAATATGCACAATATTCAGAAAGGACCACTACACCACACGAACATCTGCATCCAATCAATCACAGACACACATACCTCAACACGAACGAGCGCCACCCGATCCTGCACACCGCGAGTCTGTCGCTCCTTCAGGAGATCGTAGTACAGCTTGCCCGAGACGAAGACCACGCGGTCGACTCTGCAAATTAAACGTGGTGAATGCCAGTAGGTTGTCAAAGAGACCCCTGCCACACACTTCCCATCCACTGTCCGATTCGATTAAAACTCACTTGCTTGCATCCTGAATAGTTGCATCAGCCAGGATAGGTTGGAAGGTGGTTCCAGGGGTCATATCCGTGAATTCCGACACAGCGGCCTGGCAAAGCCAATTTGTGGATATTCGAGACAAAAACCTCGCGGTCAACATAGTTTCTCTAAAAATGCTTCAACGTGATACAAATCCCAAAACTCACCGACATCTTCAACAGAGTCTTCGGCGCCGCCACAATCAGTGGCTTACGGAAGTTGCGCTTCATCTGTAAGCAAAGCAAGTCGGAAAATAAGCCAAAAAAAAAATTATGCGGGGGGCAAGAGTGCTTCCGACACACTTTTAATGCTGGACACTTACCTGACGCCTCAGAACATGGAAGTACTGCGCGGGGGTCGTGCAGTTCACAACATGCATGTTGGGGTTCACGGGAATGCTGTTGTCGAGGACGTCGAAGCGGTCATCGCAAAGCTAAATTTTCATGAATGGATGAATTTAATTACCATTGCCGAGAAGATAAAGTGACAAACCAAATAAAATTACGAGCGCGATCAAATCCACTGACCTGCAAGAATCTCTCCACGCGACACGACGAGTGCTCGGGGCCCGCGCCGTCATAGCCATGCGGCAGGAGCATAACGAGGCCGCTCTGCCTCAACCATTTTGCTATCGTTTAAGAACGGACGACAAGGAGTGACAGTCAGACAAGTTGATTATGAAGGCGCTCTTTTCATAAAAGGGAAAATCGAAACCTACTCTCGCCACTGCTAAGGTATGTGTCAATAATAACCTGTGCGGAATTGAAGAAGTCGCCGAACTGGGCCTCCCAGATATTGAGCGACCGGGGCGTCTCCCACGACATGCCATACTCAAAGCCTAGCACAGCCATTTCCGAGAGGTTGCTGTTGGCGACCTGATTCAAAGAAGGGAGCTTTCATTAATATCACACGCCTGCGCCGCCAAAACAACGGGATTAAACTAAATCCCACTAACCCACCTCTAAATATCCCTGCCCGCCCACCTCCTTCAAATGATTCAACGGCACAACAACCCTTTCGCTCTCTTGACAAACCAACATAGCATGCCTCTGGGAGAACGTGCCTCTTCCCACATCCTGCCCCGATATGCGCACGCCGAACCCCTCCAACAACAAGCTCCCAAACGCAAGCGCCTCAGCTGTAGCCCAATCGATCCTCTTCCCCTCCGCCACACGCGTCAGCCGCGCCTGCACGTGATACTTATCTACTCGCTGGTGCACCGTGATGGGTGTCGGTGGCGTGACCGAGGCGCGGCCGACTGCAAAGAGAATGTCCGGTTCAACCCCCGTGTCTGGGTTGGAGATGTCGCCGTTGGCGTAATCGCGGGGTTGGACCATGCCTGTCCATGGGCCTGATAGGTGATCTGCGACTGGAACATAAGAATCGGCGTTCTTGATGTTGGATTCGAGAGTCGCAAAGTAGGAGTCGCGCAGTTGATCGATCTCCGCCTGGGAAGACAGAATGCCTTCTTTAAGCAGCTTATCCTCGTAGAGACGTGGGACAGACTTGCGCGCGCGGATGTTGCGGTACATAAGCGGTTGCGTGAAGGCCGGTTCGTCCAGCTCATTGTGACCCCAGCGGCGATAGGTGACAAGGTCGAGGATGACGTCCTGCAAGGAATTTTCGGTTCACATATCAGTCAATAACCAATACCCGACACCTCAAAGAAACCTGCTCTTTCCACCCAATCCAACCCAAACGTACCTTTCTAAACTTATTCCTATACTCGAAGCACAGCTCGACGGCCCTGGCCACGTCTTCAGGGAAATCGCCATTAACATGCACGACAGGGGCGTTGATCATCTTCCCAATGTCGGATGCGTAGACGGAACTACGTGCGTTTTGCGCCGGGGTCGTATACCCGAGCTGATTGTTGACGACGATGTGGAGTGAGCCACCAGACGAGTAGTGCGGCAGGTTTGAGAGCCCGAAGGATTCCATTACTATGCCTTGGCCGGTGAAGGCCTAAGTTGGGCAAATTGAGATGCGAGTGCGTAAGGAAATTGCGATGACGAAAGCGGCGCACTTGACTCGAAGTGTCAACGTAAACTTACCGCGTCGCCGTGAAGCTGTACACACATGACCCGATCGCCGAGCTCGCACTCCTTCTCCGCCTTCATCATCTCCATCTGTTTCGCGCGCGCTTTACCCATCGTAACTGCATTGACGGCCTAATCACAAAATTCATCATTAGCATCACATCGTTCATCCACTTTCCGTCTCGCGAAAGGAAAATAATACAACTCAAAAGTAAAACCGCGCCTACCTCAAGATGGGATGGGTTCTGCAGCAACGACACCTTGAGCCCGTGCGCGGCGCCGTAGTCGAGCGTGGGCGTATTGGCTGCATACGAAATCGATATCGGTATTGTAAATTCCGTCCGTTCTTTACAAAACACTTCGCCCCGAAACAACTCCCTGTGACATACCAATATGAGACAACACGTCCCCGGCCCCAATCACGTCCGGCGGGAACTCGGAGTTGCCCTTGACCTTGTGGAAGAGGGCTGCGGGCGGGTACTGCAGCAGGTCGGTGAGCAGGTTGAGGCGGCCGCGGTGCGGCATGCCCAAGACGACGTCCCGGACGCCAGCTAGATGGGTGAAGATTATGTTAGTACGTGGGGTTGAAAGGATAACGGAGAAAAGGGAGAGCAACAATCACCCACCGTGCGAGGCCATGTTGAAGAGTCGGTCCAGAGCCGTCATCATGCTCTCGGCGCCCTCCAGGCCGTACCGCTTCACCTGCGCAAACTTCTTGGCCATGAAGTGATCAAAAGCCTTGGGTCGGTCGCCGAGAGCGAATGAG
Organism: Jimgerdemannia lactiflua; assembly: GCA_003951145.1. Classification (NCBI taxonomy): domain Eukaryota; kingdom Fungi; phylum Mucoromycota; class Endogonomycetes; order Endogonales; family Endogonaceae; genus Jimgerdemannia; species Jimgerdemannia lactiflua. Next base: position 3,748 of record RQIL01008476.1, on the reverse strand, counting down.
GGACAATATTAACGAGATTGAACGCCACTAACACAGGAACGCACTATCGTCTTCATCAGCAACCCTCTCACACTACACCACAACTCACCTCAGACCTCGACAACAGCTCGAAAATCCTTCTCTTCTCCTGCGGCGACATAACGGGTTTTTCCCACGATTCGACGGCGTGGTAAAACCATCTCCGTTCGCTCGCGTCGGGTATGTGCATAAACTCGTACGCGATCCGCCCCGAGTACACGCTCTTAAGGTGCGCATGGATCGTTTCGAACGTAGCCTCCTCCAACGAAATCTTGTCCGTCTTCGATTCGTTCACGTGTAGGATGCCTAGAGTGGGCGGGGAAAGGAGACAGAAAATTAGATGGGGGGAAAAACGAGTTGCGATGTGGAAGGATATGGAAGCATACCTGAGAGGTTGTAGACCTTGTGCGGGACTGTTAGGCCGTAGCGCGACGGGTCCAGCGCGAGAACGTTCCTGTGCACATGCGAATGAGTTGACGAGTCGAATGAACAGAAAATCAAACAAAAGCGCGTAAAAATTTCCCTCTTCAATCAGTGTCCCCACGCAACTCAACGGATCCTCTTGCCGCACCCGCCGCAAAGCGCAAAGTTTTATCTCCCCATCCTAACCGGATACTCACTCTCGCTCGATGATATCCAGCGGATCCAGGTACGCGCCACGATGCCCATGCGTGCGGTACGCGATGACCAGTCGTAGCAGGCTGCCATTTTCGATACGATTCGCGAGTTCCTCGGCAGTATCTATCCGAAGGAACGATTAGTTCCTCGATTAATCACTCCCTCTACCCTCCGTTCCTTTTCAATTCTACTTACAATCAGGCATCTTAAACTCCCTCCGCACCCGATACCCATAAACCCCATCGTCGTGGTACATCCTCTTCTGTCCTTTCCCCGCCGCCGAACGCAAAAACGCCGGCGTCTGCACCCTCGACGGTGCGACGAAGGCGAGGGGTAAGCGTTGCGGCGGACGAGTGCCGAGCAAAGGCTGGCGCGATATGGTTGCGGTGGGGGCACGTCTTGCGAGCCGAAGGATGGCGGACATGTTGTGGTGCCGAGGGTTGGGTCCGCGAACCGTGGGAATCGACGCATGACTTACACACACGTGACGGGACCGTGGGAACAATGGCCATATCGGTGTCGTTCCGATAGGTACAGAAAAAGAGGCCAACGTGGCGATGGTTGTGCGACAATGGGTATACGTGGAGAGGAAAGGACGTGTACACTTTTGTGTGTACAAACACAGCCATTCCACACAAACCCCACTATCACCGCACACATCTATTGAAACTCAAAGCCTGAAGGTTCATTAAAAAGACAAAAAAGCAAGGCAAGGGGACGCTGACCTCCCGTCCAATATAGATACAAGATCTGCGCACAGGACAGTACACACCACACTCAAACTACACGTACATTGTGAATTGGAAGGCGAAAGTGAAAGCAAAACAAAAATAAAAACAAACAAACCAGGAAAATGTGTATATATGTATATGCATAGGAATGACAACCAAGAAAGAAACTGACATTTTACCGCCGCAGGTGAGGGACCAATGGGTTGCAAACTTCTTGTACCATTGGCGCGCGCGCGAGAGGGTTCCTAAACCGTAAACAGCACCGCCCACGCTGGCAAGAAAATAATTACACCACACACCAAAACAACCACTAACCACTCTTCCCGAACGTCGGGCTCGTCTCAATAAGATTGTCGACATTGTCGAGGAACTCCTGTATCCCGCGGAAGTACTCCGGTCCAACTTCGCTGCTCGGGCCCGAGGTGAGGGCGGGCTCTACGACAAAGGAGGCGGAGAGGGCGGAGAAGGCGGAAACGGAGACAATGGAAGAGGAGAGCGAAGAGATCATGACGAGGTCATCGTCCGAGTCGTCGCCATCGGAGCGGAGGGTGAGTTCTGGCGACACGAGACGGTGTATCGTCGAAGCCGAGGTGAGAGACGATGCAACCTTCGATTCGCGCTCTATCTCGCTTCCTCCGTCTCCGTCCTCGGTTTCAGTCTCTTCGATTACAAAATGCGGGCTTTCAGGATCAATTCCCACACCCTTCAGCCACTGCACGACCTCCTCCTTCCCCCACTGCTCCCCTTTACAAATGGAGGGCGGAAACACAACCTGCAACTCACTCCCGACAACGACAACATCGAACTCGCCGTGCTGCATGAGGGTCTCGAACACGCGCGCGATGGTCCGGAAGTGCGTCTGGTATATCTCCGCCACGTCCTCCATATTGCGTACTAGCGACGTGTCGAGCTTCTGCGCCACGGATCGAGCCATCGAACCACAGCCAATGCTGGCGCGCGACACCAAAGTCTCGACGTCGCACAGGGGAGCCATATCAAGTAGGATTGACATACAGACGCGCTTCTTCCTCCTCGACGCGCGGTCCGGTGGTTTCCTCGCCATCCCATGCGGGTCCGACGATGTCGGCACCGTCTCATTCTCTCTTTGCACTCCAATCACAAGTGATTCTCGACGCACCTGCGGGTCTGCGATGGCAGAGTCAGTCCTAAGTGGTCTTTTCTCTGCTGCGGCGTTGTGCGCGCGACGGATAGCGGTAACCCGACGGACGACGCGGGGCTTACGGGCGTGGATGTCGCCGTTCTCAAAGGAGACAACCTCGAAGATGCCCTTGCTGTGGACGCGAAAGAGGTTGTCGTACCCGGTCGTCTTGGTGTTGCTAGTGCAGCCAGCGGAGGAAGACCGGCACGAGGTCTCGCGTTTTAAGTTGTTTCCCTCGGTCTCGTCGTCGTCCACGCGACCCACCTTGAGCGACATGGCCTGGTTCGGCCCGGCAGAGTTCTGGGTTGCGAGATTCGCCTTCGGTGCAGCGGCGCCGAAGGTGCGGGTAGAGTATTGAGCAAAAATGTTGGCCGGGCCACATGCCGTCGCTGTGCTGGCTCCGGCGTTTGCGTTAAAAAGGGTAGCAGCTTTTGCGGAGGAGAAGTTGCGCGCGAACCCAGGCGACCCGTATCCGATGAACGCGGTGCGCGGTAGCTGGCCTCCGACAGCGGCGGATGGGTTTGAGATAATGGTTCGCATCTGGAATGGTTGGCGGGTGCCGCGGGAGAGAAAAGCTGTGGAGTGGAAGGCCGGGACGGGGCGGAGGGCTGGGTGTGTGAAGACGTTGACAATGGGAAAGCGCTCTTGGATGGCCCTGAGGAGGCGGGCCTGCTGATGGAAGGAAATCTGGGCCTGGACGACGTTTTGTTGGCGCTGGAGGGTATGCTTGGCGATGGCATTGGCGGCAAGGTGGAAGACAATGGCAGGAGGTTCGGGTGGGGGGGGAGGCCTGGTGAACTCGGACACCTTCGTCTTCAGAAGAAGACGAAGGTGGTTTAGAGAGGCGAACAGCTGCTTCGCAGGGCGTAGCATAGTGGGGTGCTACGCGCCTTGTAGTGTAGTGAGTTGTGCCTTTTCTGTGTTGGAATGGAAAAGAAAGTGGAGGAGTAAGATATGTGTAATTAAACGTTTATCTCTGGTTGATCTTGTGGTCCCCATTCGGAAGTCTGGTCCACGCCAACTGACGGCCATGTGACGGCGAAATTGCCTGTCTGACCTTAGCTTGATGAGTCAAATGACCACCGCCCCAATCATACCACAGATGACGAATATATCACATATTTCACATATTTGCTATAATAATGTGTATACAACAGCATAATTATCTCATCTCTCAACTATCCCCAGATAAAAAATGCTCCCCTCACTCGTCTTCCCCCCC
>RQIL01008465.1:0-12044 GCA_003951145.1 Jimgerdemannia lactiflua | reverse complement strand
TATATATATAAATAGATCAGTCTTTAACAATTCATAGTACCAATGATACTTCAAGTTAAACATTCTTAATAGTTCCACACTTTCTACATAATTCTTATTTTGAATTCTGACAATATTGTGCTAAAACTAGAGATGAGATTATTTGTAATTATTGCAGATAAAAAATTAAAATAAAGGACACATTTATAATATAACTAATACTTTTTATTTGATACATATATTGTAACATGCCTGGCTCAATAGAGGTAAATTACAAAGTTGAGTGGCTGTATAGATTGGCTTGAGCCCCTAGTTACTTTGTCAAAAAGTAACAAAATGTTCAAGAATATGTATAGGTTTCTCCTATATTGGCATTTAGTGGTATAATATTCAATCTGAAAAATTCTGCAAGCAATTTCCTAATTTGGCAACATTCTTAGGTTGTATAATGGTCTCCTGTAAGTGGATTTCCTTCTTGAGTGATGATAGATAATTCATGTAACTTGTCAATTTTGGCAGATTTTCTCAAAAGCACAGACTCTGGGAATCTGTGACTCAGGTGATCTTACATATAATAGATTTGGCAGATTTTTCTTAAAAGTATGGACTCTGAGAATTGAGCAATCAGTTTTCTTAAGTGTATAGGTTCTGAGTGCTGATTGCTTACATGATGGGCAATCAGGTTGAATGGTGCAGATTGAGTAGTTAATGCATTTTCTTGAGTGATATGGTTAAGCAGTTGGTGCAGAATACTTGAATAATGTAGACTGAATGAGGCAGATTAGTAGTATATAGCAGATTGACAGACAAAATATAGAATGATGTGGATTACTTAATCAATGTGGATTCTGCAAGGCATGGCAGATCAGCAGACAAAAACATGGCAGACTTATTGAAAATAGACTTAAAAGTGGTAGCTTATTCCTTAAGCAGCAGATATTTTGAAAATAGTGGTCTTTCTTGGCAGCAGATTACTTGAATGGTGGTGGACTTCAGCTATCAAAGTTATATCCAGACTGCTTTATTTGTGTGAATGGATTCACTACAAAGGTATATCAGGACTAGCTTTGAGACAGATTTCTTCAGACTTATCTGGTAAGTGAACCAAAACTTTTTTCTATTAGAAAGTAGATCAGAGTAGAAGACAAGCTCACAACTTCTTGGCAGTGGCTTATTGGCAGACATATCTCCTAAGTATTACAATCCAATCTTTAGGATTAAGTGGCTTTTGGCAGATATTTCTCTTAAGTGTATCAGATAATTGACTTTTGCTTTACTTTCAAAACTGAGGTTTATTCACTCTTATCTCTGGGGTATTTTATATATTATGGTTGCTATCTGGTTTCTATCTGGTGAACTATAGAATGCTATTTATAGAGTTACAGTTACTGTAAGAGGTTACAGTTACTGTAAGGAGTTATGGTAACTATAAGGAGTACTTTCTACTTTAGCTATTTGGATTATTTATATATTTTTCTGCAATAGTGGTTGCTGTGCTAGTTACTATACTATGTTAGTATTTATATTATCTTATTCATACTATCTAGCTAAGTTATAAGGTAGCTATGTTTTTGGTTCATTATATTAGTCTCTACTAAAGAATGGTCTGTCCCAGACTGTCCTTTAGTTATCATTCCAATAACCATAGGCATCTTCTGCATTTATGCCAGTACTATCATCTCCTTCTATATCTGGATCACTCTATTTTAGTTCAAGGTCTTCTTTTTATTCTTTAGGAAATAGGATGTCTACTTATTGGAGAGTACTCTGAAATATAATCTTATTCATCTATTGGATGTCATTGAGGTAAAAATAGGCTTGTACTAGTGCTCCAAAATTTTGTTTGAACAAGGTATAGATTTGTTTGGCAGCTCTTGCTTCATGGATAGTAACTCCTGCTGCACTTCTTATATATAGCTGATCTTATAACAGTTGTTCTATATTGTAGAAGACCTATAGCTGGTGAATCTGAAGCAACCTTTGGGTAATAGTAAGGTTCTCTTAGTGCTTCTGGATTTGTTGAACCAATGTTCCTTTGGATTGGCAGAATTGTGGTAGAGGAATTGAAAGGGCTTAAAAGGAACTAAGAATAAGGACTTGGATGTGTTGATCAATCATAGTTTGTACAAGTATATCTTGAGCCAATTGATGTGAACTGGAGTTCTCAAGATTCATCTATTCATACTTCTTATAGATACTAGTTCCTCTGATGTTGTATACAAGGTATGGTCCTTTCTATTTTGGTTCAGTTTGGTAGTGAAGTTTATTTCAATCATACTTCTCTAAACTAGGACTTGATCTCCAATCTTGATCTTCTGATCCTTCTATTTCTGGTCATAATACTTCTTTTATCTTTCCTGGGTCTTAATAATCTGATTTTAAGCATCTTTTTGTAGCTAATCTCCTTTTTCAAGAATCTTTTCAAGGTTCTCATGATTAGCAGTTCTGGTCTTCCTAGCAAACATCATTTTGAAGAGCTTTTGTTTGATTGAGACAGCAGGGGTGTTTTGGATTTTCCATAGAATTTCAGATAAGTAGAGATTCTAATTAGTAGGATCAACCTTGGCAAGTCCTTTCTTGATAGTCTGGTTCATTCTTTCAGTCATTCTGTTGATTTGTAGATGATAAGAGGTAGTTATTTTAGGTGGATCCCATGAATTCATGCATAACTTGAGATTATATTATTCATAAATTCAGTTCCTCAGTCAGAGATGAGTTTTTTTAGAAAATCCATATTGGAGGGTAAGGTCATGGAGGTATTCAACAATAGTCAGGGCATCTGCGATCTCTATAGGGTATGCTTTAGACTATTTGGTCAGATGTTTAACAAATACCAGAATATATTTATTTCATTTTGGTGTTACTGGTAGGGATCAATTATATCTACTCTCCATCTTTGAAAGATATGAGTGAGCAAGAGAATTGGTTGTAGAGGGGCTTGATAGTTTTTCTTTCCTTGATACTTCTGGCAGATGTCATACTTCTGGATAATGTCTCAGACTTGTATTCTGAAGTAGGGTCAATGTTGATAATCTTTTCAAATCTTATCTTCTGTATTTATCTGTTCTTAGTGGGCTTTCTGGTGTTCTTGTCAGATGAGATCTTCTTGCTCCTTGATGGTTATGAGAACTTCTTTAAGAGTGCAGTTCTGAGGTACACCCTTCTTTTGATTTATTGGGTCATGTAGGAAAAAATATCAACATTGTTGTGAGTTCTTCTCACTTTATGGATAATATTAATTTTGTAATCTTGAATGATAAGAATCTATCAGATAAGGATTCCAATGGGGTCTTTTTGTTGCAGTAACCATTTGAGAGCTGCATGGTCTGTGATCAGGGTGAACTTTCTTCCAACAAGATAATATTTGAACAGGGTAACTATTTATATAACTGCAAGGCATTCTAATTTGGTACTCCCATAGTTGGTCTGCTGTTTATTGGTGGCTCTGCTTATATAAGCTATCACATGGTGTTATTTATCAGATCCTTCTTATACAAGGATTGCTCCAAGGCCATTCTTAGATATATTAGTATATAGAATAAAAGATTTCTATAGATCTGGTCAGACTAGGATTGGTGCTGAGATCAGGCAATGTTGTAGTTTTTAGAAGGCTTCTTTTTGTGGGTCTTTCTATTAAAATGATACTCCTTTCTTTAGCAGGATTCAGATGGGGGTAGAGATTTTGGCAAATCTCTTGATAAATCTTCTATAGTAAGATACAAGTATTAGAAAGGACAGGGCTTCCTTTGGAGTCTTGGAGATAGAGAAGTTATTGACTTTTTCTATCTTCTTGGGGTCTGCATATGTTCTATCCTTAGAAACTATGAATTCAAGGAATTCAAGTTTCTATTTGCCAAAATAGCACTTCTTTGAGTTGAGTCTCAGGTGATTTTGTTGGGTGAGTTTGAAAAACTCTTCAATGTCTTACAGGTGTTTTTTGAAATTTTCTGAGTAGATGTTGGAATCATCCACATAAACAATTAAGCAGTGGTGGATGAGAGGGACATATACTGAGTTCATCATTCACTGAAAGATTGGGGGTATATTGCAGAGTCCAAAGAGTATTTAGAGGTATTCAAACAATTTTTCTAGGGTAAGAAAAGCTGTCTTTTAAATGTCTTTGGGGTCCATTGGTATCTCATGGAATCCTGTGAATAGGTTCATACTGCTGAAGCATCTTACATTTTGTAGCTGGTCCAGAAGGTCATTGATTTAAGACAAGAGGTATGTATCTTTTTTAGTTACTATATTGAGTTTCCTGAAGTCTACAATTAGTCTCTATCCTCCTTTCTTTGGTACTATAAGTATAGGGCTGGTCCAAGGGCTAGTAGATGATCAGATAACTCTATTGTCTAAGAGTTCCTATATTTGTTCTTTCTCAAATATCTTTAAGTGGTGGGGTATCCTATATAGTTTCTATTAGATGAATGTTGCATTTTCTATATTTATACTATAGTGGTATAATAAATTATATAGTAGGTTATCATAATCTGTGGTGAAGATGTCTTGATATTTGTGAAGGGGTTCAGTTAATTGTTATTGCTGCTGAGGTATCAGTTCTTCTCCAATATTTATGGAAGGCCTCACTTTCTCCTGGATCACAGAGGGATCTTTCCTTTCTTCTGTAACATTTTGCCATTTCTCTGTAAGTTTAATTCATAAACTTCTCTATGTGTTTGGTTAAGATAGGGTACCAGATGTCCAATGATAGTTCTTTTTGGCAAGATGATGTTTTCCCAGCTTGTGTTGGTTATACTGGATTCATCTTATTAGGGAATGTATATCTTTCTATGTGCAGATTTCAGATTTCTTCATTGAGTTCAAAGAAAAGATTCCTGGGGTCAGGTGGTGTAAAGATTTTGATAGTGGTTTGCTCTTCTAATTTAAGGATGAGGTTCTTATAAAGCTTCACTGGTTGGTGGAAAACTTGCTGAGAAGTATTTGCTTTGAATCAGCTAATCTGAAGGCCCCCAGTAGGTCCTTGTAGTATTCTTTAGCTTTAACCAATAGATCTCAACTGGAAGCTCCTTCTTCCTCCATCTATCAATAAGAGAAGCCACATCTCTACTCTATTTCTCTCATAGCTCCTTATCTTCTAAAGGATACAGTTGAGCAGTTAATGTCTAGGTCCATTTCTACTCTCCTCAAAATTACTCTGTTCTAATACTTTCCAGTAATTTGACCAGAAATACCATACCATCTCTAGTATCTTCCAAACATTTATCTCTCAGCAGTCTGATATGAAGATCTAATCAATCCTCATCCCCAGGTTATTATTCATAAAAAAATACCTTTCAATCCCCCACTTTATTTATCCAATATCTCTCAGTATACTCAGTCTTTCTATCTCCTCTTATCTATCCAAACCACCTTTGGTCAACTATATTCAACTCTCCATCAGACTAATTTATTGTAGTATTCTATATCATATTAAAGTTACTACCCAATAAGTCCACTCCAGCCTCTGCCAATATATCATTATCCAATAGTTCCTCTAGCCACTCCACTCTCAATATTTAGACTACTGGATAATAATAAGATCTAACTACTATAGGACTCTACTCTAGTCTCTTCACACTCCCCACAATAGACATTCTTTCCATCCCCCAATATCTCTCAGCTTACTCTTTCTCTTTCATATCAAAATTCCAATCTTTCTATACTATTTAATTTTCCTTTTCCATTCTTTAGTTCAATTTTGTTTATTTAAAGCATCATTACAATATATATTCTGAAGTAGAAAAAGGTCCACCTCCAAACCCTTCAGCTAAGCAAAAATGTTCTGATGCTTTATACTATCTCTCAATCTATTGATATTCATTGAGAAAATTGATATTGTACTATTCATAATAAAAGATTTTTAGAGTATTGCATATCTCCTCTAGACTCTTAATAATTCCATATCTATCCTTAATAGATCCATCTGATATTTGGTCTTAACTTTAGTTTCCTCATTCTCCTTAGCCTTCAGTCTCACTAAAACCTTCTAATTAGCTTCATCTGTCTTTTCTTCTATCTCCTCTCTATATTCCTCACAGACTACCTTCTATATCTTAGCCTCATTCCTCACCACTTAGTAATTAATAACTATCTGCCCTACTATATCTATTAATTCAGCCTCTCTAGCCACATATACTATATACTCTTTCTTCTCTAGTATAACCATCAGAACCTTCAATCTCAACTTATCCACAATACTATTCTCAGACAGATACCTCTTTTGTACCTCTTTATCAAGAATTCAAAAATCTATCTCAGCCAATTCATCTACTACCAAATTCCCAAACACTTATAACATTCATACTTCTCTTTCTACATGACTCCTACTGGGATCATTAATCTCTTCTTCTCTACTAAGCTGCCCTCTATCTCAATACTAGCTGTTTACTTATTCTTAACATCAATATTACCACATTCTTTATCTCTACACTATCCCCCACCCCAGTGCCTGAGATTACTAGCTACTAATTTTCTTTTTCTTCTTTCTCCTCTTTCTTTCCTTCCTCTCCTTCTCCCCCTTTCTCATTCAAATTAATAAAGAACTCTGACTCATCCTCTTCAATGATCCTGGTATGCTCAGACATATTCACTCTCTCTGCTAACTGACTGATAGTATCTGCTCCCTTCATTTGACTGTCTTTCATATCTGCTAGCTTTTCCTTAAAGCTCTCTAATAATTCCCTTGGCATCTTTCTCCCTTATACTCTCTTTTACACTCTCTTATTCCAATATATCCTTCTACCCTCAATCTTTTCAATATATATCTCTTTCTCAAAAGCTTCTCAGGTCTTCTGCCTCTGCTCAACTGCTCTCTCTAGCTTCTATAAAGCAGTTAGTAAATTCTTCTCATTCTTTACTCTCAATACTTTATGCTTGAATGGTTTTCACTTCAGTACTTTAGACCAGTTACTAGCTTTCTCTGTTATCTTCTTTTCTGCTATCTACAATTATACCTCCATATTCTCTATTCTGAATTTCATTCCTTCCCATAACTGAAAGCCAATATCCACTACATCTCTATATTTCTTCATCACTATCTTTACTTAACTCCTTATCTTCATTGATATCATCAGAACCCCCTTCATCACTAGTTATATAACTCTGAGGTTCTATCTCAAATACCTTACTATTGGTACTACTATCTCACCTCTTTTAATATCATTATCACTAGATACTCCTTCTTTATAAATCCAACTTTCATCCCCTCCAGTCTTCTCAGAAACTTCACTGATGTCATATATTCAACTACTTAGACAGAAGACTCAAAACTATCTAGGCTATTACTACTAGCTTCCAGAAACTCAAAGTGACTATAAACTTTAAGATTGACTTCTTGAGTAATAGTACTACTACTAGGCCCATTATACTATTAGCTAGGTCTCTCTTCTCATATTCTCTGAGACTCTGAGAGTTTCACATATCCATTAGTAGTGTAATGTAGCAGATGCTTAACTTGGCAAGTACATATATCAGATTTCTTTATCTTGAATTCTTGTCTTCTTGACTCCCAGAGTTGGTAGTTTTCATGAGGCCAAATGTATCAAAGAGGTAATCCAAAGGTCCTTTATTGGTATACTTATTCTTTATTCTAACACTTTCGATCTGAGGCTTATTCACTCTAAGATACTGGGTTATTTATACAAGTTTGCTAGCTATGAGGTGGTAATTGAGTTACGTGGCTAGGTTATGAGTCATTTCACCATTGGTAAAATAATCTTGCCACTGGCAGAATAATTTCACCATTGGTGAAATGCTATACTATATTGGGTATTCGATTTCGATATTAGTTGAATGTTTTAGACATTGGCAAAATCAGAGACTGCTAACTATGAGGCTATACTAATTTGGAAATGGTTGTGATCAAATGTCTATCCCTTATTCCTTCTTCCAAATTTGGCTCTACCATCACAACTTCCTCCTGAATAGATGGTTTCATCCCTGAAATATCTATTCAAACTCCCAGGCTTCAATGGTCTGAATGGTCTTATACTGGGCAATTTGTTGCATCACTGTTTCCCAATGGTGTTGCCTGACTCACTCAAAGTCTGAGAGTGTTATCTCTTGAATATGGGCTAGTGCTGATTCATCATCTTGGAATAGCTTATGGATTCTCTTAGCAATGGTGATCTGGGAGTAGGAGAGCTGGCATTTGGCAATCCAATCATTTTGGTCATGTTCTGATTCTGGTTGAGTATCTGCCCAAGTTTGAAGTACTCTTGGAATTCCATATGATACTGATAGGCTTTGGAGTGTGAGATTCGAGAGAGATGGATCTCACAACACTTCTAATGCTATTGTAAAACTCCTCTATAGTCGGAGGCTCTGTGGTATGCTATTGTCTCTCAATGGCTCTTTGGGCAGCACTAGTGATCTTGAGTGCTGTTGCAGTGCTTTGATTATTGGTCATAATACTTCTTGAGTTAGTTTTGATGAATGATAGTGAGGATTATTGTGCCTGTGAGCTTTTGTAGCCAAAAGGTGGTCCCTTTTATATCTTGCACCAGATAAGGTCCTTCCCATTTGGGCTTCAGTTTTCTTAACCAAGAAGCTTCTATTATATTCTGATACACCAGGACTTTGTCTCCTATCTTGATAATCTCCAGGGACTTGTGAGTCTTTTCTGCATTGTTCCACTGTAATTCTTATGCCTTGATGATGTAATCCTCTGCCTTTTTTCTAATTTGATACAATCTCTATATCTTTATATCCATATGCTTTCAGATTGCATCATTGTTTGCTGACAAACTTCTGCTAGAACTTTCTTCTCTGAATAGAATTTCTCAGGGTGTGAAATGGGTGCTTTGTGATCGAATGTCCTGCAGAGTAGATAATGCTATTGGAAGATAGTGGTCCCAGTTTCCATATTCATTATAGATCTTGGCAATGATGTTCTTGAGGGTCTTGTTGGTTTGTTCTGCTTGTCCATTTCCTTGAGGATGATAGACTGTAGTCTTGATATGTTGGATCTTGTACTTCTTGTAGAGGATTTCATAGAACTGGTTGACGAATTCTATTCCTCTGTCTGTGGTAACTTACTTTGGGGTCTTGAATCGGCAGATGATTTCTCTGTGCAGGAAATCAGCAATTGATTGTACATTGACTTCCTTGAGGGACCCATTTTGTAAAGAGGTCTACATTCACAATGACATATCAGTTGCCTGTCAATATCAGAAGTAGGGGGCCTGATTACATCCATCGCAATGTAGGTGAATGGTATTGGCTCGATGTCTGCTGATCCAGGGACTTGATTCCATTGATCTTGCTTCTGCTTCTGGCATTTGTCACAGGTTCTGACAAATTGCCTAATATCTTCTTCCATTCCTGGCCACCATATGGTTTTTTTTGCTTTGTCATATATGTTGGTTCCTTTTATGTGGCCTTGTTCATGTACCTCCTTCATCATTTGATTCTTTCAGTACTCAGGGATGACTAATTGCTGTCCTTTCTTGAGTATTTCTCCAATAGTTTTGAATTGTTTCCAGGTCTGATTAATAATTGTTTTTGTCCATTCTTCCAGATGCAGGGGCATCTTTCACTGCCCTAGGTAGCTGATTATTCCATAGTATAGCTCTCTATTCATGATTCTTCTGGTTCTTCAGAAAATAAGATGTCCACTTATTGAAGAGTACTCTGAAAGGTGATCTCATTCATCTGTTGGATATCATTGAGGTAAAAATGGACCTACACCAGTGCTCCAATATTTTGTTTGAACAAGGTATAGATTTATTTGGCAGCCCTAGCTTCATGGATAGTAACTTCTGCTGCACTTCTTATATATGGCTGATCTTATAACAGTTGTCTGATATTATAGAAGTCCTGTAGCTAGTGGATCTAAAGCAACCTTTGGGCAATAGCAAGGTTTTCTTGATGCTTCTGGATCTGCTGGACCAAAGTTCCTTCAGGTTGGTGGAATTGTGATAGGGGAATTAGAAGGGCTTGAAAGAAACTGAGAAAAAGAGCTTGGATTTGCTGATCAATTATGGTTTGTATAGGTATATCTTGAGCCGATTGATGTGAACTAGAGTTCTTAAGATTCATCTATTTATGCTTCTTATATAGATACTGGTTCCTCTGATATTGTGTACAAGATATGGTCCTTTTCATTTCAGTTCCAGTTTGGTGCCAAAGTTTGTCTCAATTATGCTTCTCCAAACTAGGACTTGATCTCCAATCTTGATCTTCTAATCCTTCTACTTCTGGTCATAATACTTCTTTTGTCTTTTCTGGGCCTTGATAATCTGATTTTGGGCATCTTTTTGCAGCTGATCTCTTTTTTCAAGAAGCTTTCTGAGGTTCTCATGATCAGTAGTTCTAGTCTTTTTGGCAAATATCATTTTGAAGGACTTTTGTTTAGTTGAGGCAATAGGGGTATTTCAGATTTCCTATAGGATTTCAGGTAAGCAGAGATTCCAATTGGTAGAATTGACCTTAAAAAGTCCTTTCTTGATGGTCTGATTCATTCTTTTGGTTATTCCATTGGTTTGTGGGTGGTAGGAGATAGTTCTTTTTAGGATCTTATGAATTCATGCATAACTTAAGATCATGTTATTTACAAATTCAGTTTCTTGGTCAGAGATGAGTTCTTTAGGAAGTCTATATCAGAGGGAGAGATCATGAAAGTGTTCAATAATAGTCAGGACATCTGCAATCTCCATGGGGTATACTTCAGACCATTTGGTCGGATGTTCAACAAATACTAAAATGTATCTGTTTCATTTTAGTATTACTGGCAGGAGTCCAATTATATCTACTTCCCATTTTTGGAAGATGTGAGTGAGTGGGGGGAATTGGTTATAGAGAGGCTTAATAGTTCTTCTTTCCTTGGTATTTCTGGCAAGTATCATACTTCTGGATGATGTCTTGGACTTGTGTTCTGAGGTGGGGCCAATGTTGATATTGTTCTCAAATCTTGTCTTCTGTACTTGTCTGTCCTTAGTGGGCCTTCTGATGTTCTTGTTGGATGAGATCTTCTTGCTCTTTGATGGTTATGAGAACTTCTTTGAGGGTACAGTTCCAAGGTACACCCTTTCTTTGATTCATTGAGTCTGTGGAAAAGAATATCAACATTGTTATAAGTTCTTCCTGCCTTATGGATGATGTTGATTTCATAATCTTGAAGGATAAGAATCCATCAGACAAGAATTCCAGTGGGGTCTTTTTGGTGCAGTAACTATTTGAGAGCTGCATGGTCTGTGATCAGGGTAAACTTTCTTCCAATAAGGTAATGTTTAAACAGAGTGACTACCCATATGACTGCAAGACATTCCAGTTTGGTACTCTCATAGTTGGTCTGCTGCTTATTGGTGGCTCTGCTTGTATAAGCTATCACATGGTGCTGTTTGTCAGATCCTTCTTATGCAAGGATTGCTCCAAGATCATTCTTGGATGCATCAGTATATAGAATGAAAGGTTTCTGCAGATCTGGTTGGACTAGGATTAGTGCTGAGGTCAGGCAGTGTTGTAATTTTTGGAAGGCTTCTTCTTGTAGTTCTTTCCATTGGAACAGTACTTCCTTCTTCAGCAAGGTTTAGATTGGGGCAGATATTTTGACAAATCTCTTGATAAATCTTCTGTAGTAAGATGCAAACATCAGGAAGGATAGAGCTTCCTTTGGAGTCTTGGGGACAGGGAAGTTGTTGACTTTTTCAATCTTCTTGGGGTCTGCATGTATTCCATCTTTAGAGACTACAAATCCAAGGAATTAAAGTTTCTGTTTGCCAAAGTAGTACTTCTTTAAGTTGAGTCTTAGGTGGTTTTGTTAGGTGAGTTTAAAAAACTCCTCAAGGTCTTGCAGATGGTCTTCAAAATTTGCTGAGTAGATATTGGAATCATCCATATAAATGATCAGGCAGTAGTGGATAAGAGGGGCATATACTAGTGAGGAGAGGGTTTAAGTTGAAGATGAGGAAGTGGTGTTTGCAAGGATAGGGGTTGGGGGGCTAGCAGCAGTGGGAGTGGGATAGGATAGGATTGGGAAGAGGCTACCAGTGTGGTATGAGAACACCATCGATGTTATAGATAGTTAATAAATGTGGCTGCAGCCTATAGAAAAAAAAAAGAAAAAA
>RQIL01008454.1:0-12048 GCA_003951145.1 Jimgerdemannia lactiflua | reverse complement strand
TCATACAATCTTTTAAAGAATTTTGGCAAAAATTTCATATCAATATTGGTTTGGTCCTTATGTCTAGTGCTCTCAATGAATCTAATTGAATTGAATTGGACCTAAATTCAATTTGATTCGAAAACTTTGAATTGAATTGAGGCCCAATTTGATTTGAATCAATTTGAATTGAGGTCCAATTCAATTCAAGGTCCAATTTGAACTCTATTTTTCAAAATTTAATAACTAGACAAATACACATCCAAATTCAATGATCTTTAGCTTATTAGATTTTTCTTATATAAGGGAATCTAACAAGCTAAAAATTATTAAATTTGGATATATATTTATTAAGTTATTATATTTCAAAAAAAAGGGTTCAAATCAGACCCTCAATTTGATTTGAATGATTTGATTCAAACTTGATTCAATTGAAAAATTCCCAATTTGATTTGATTTGAATAACCCTCAATTTGATTCTATTCAAATTGATTCAATTTATTTGGGAGCACTACTCATATCTCTCAATCTGATCTCATAGCTAAAGCAGTATCTGACCATTATTCATTCAATCTTATCTGTGATTCAAGCTAAAGTGGTATATATTTATTATTCTCCTTAGTATTTATATCCACTCTAACCATCCAACCATCTGATCATCTATACAAGCTATTTATTGTATTTATGTCCAGATAATAATTAGGACTAGGGTTAGATAAAGTAGTATATATCTATTATTTACCCAGTCTCAAGCTGAAGTGGTATATATATATATCATTTACCTAATCTCAAGCTGAAGCAGCATATTAAGCTAGAGTAGTATATGTCCATTATTTATCCAATCTCTAGCTAAAGCAGTATACATATGTCTATTATTCTCTGATCTTAAACTGAAGTAGCATATATTCATTATTTATCTAATTTTAAACTGAAGCAGTATATATCTATCATTTATCTGATCTCAAGCTAAAGTGATACATATATGTCCATCATTTATCCAATCTTAAATAGAAGTGGTATATTAGGCTGAAGTAGTATATATCTATTATTCACCAAATCTCAAGCTAGAGTAATATATGTCCATCATTCTCTAATCTTAAGCTGAAGTAGTATATGTTTATTATTTATCTGATCTCAGGCTAAAGTAGCATATTAAGCTAGGGCAATATATGTTTATTGTTTACTTGATTTTAAGCTAAAGTGGTATATATCTATCATTTCTTGATCTTAAGCTAAAGTAGCATATGTCTAATATTTATCTAATCTCAAGCTGAAGTGACATATGTCTATTGTTTACTCAATCTCAAGCTAAAGTGATATATATGTTGTGACATAAGGTATGAAATAGAAGCAAGAATCAGGGAGAATAGACATTTGATTGCAACCAGTCCCAAATTAGCATAGCATAGCCTTAAACATTTTGAAACTTTCGAAATCAAAGACTCAATATAGTATAGCATTCTGCCAAGTGGCAAGATTATTTTGCCAAATATTGAAATGACTCATAACTTAGCAGAATTAGCACTCAAATCTATATAAATAACCCAGTATTTTATAGTGAATAAAGCAACCAGCTCAGTTTGATTCTTTACATACTCTTTTCCCCTACACAAAATCCGTCAAACAAGCCAAGGTCTGCATACCCTACATTACAACTTGGTGCCTATTGGCTGGTGATTCAAGACAAATCTCTCACTTTTAAGCTGAAAAACGAACAACTGCCGCCACTGCCACTATACAGACCATCACCGTACAGACCATCATATCATGTATTGTTTGTCTGCGCCATCTGTGTTAATTGGTTATTCTGGTTGTCAGCCTTGTTTCTGTGAACTGTCATCAGTATTGAACAATAGATGCTCTGCAAAGGACCACATCATTGAGTTAATAGCCAGGTTGCTCCTTAGTTTGAGGGGACAACAATGTTACAAGAATTAATTGCCAAAAATGCAAACCATCTTGCTGAACAGACTGCTATATAGACCACCCGATTTTTTGTAGACATTGTTTGTCTGCATCTACACCACCACACTGTTAATTGGTTCTGGTTGTCAGCCTTGTTTATGTGAACCATCGGTAGGAACAACACTCTGGAAGGACACATCATTGACCAGGTCGCTCCTTAGTTCAAGGGACAATGTTACAAGAATTAATCACTGAGATGCCAAAAATACTGAACAAACTGCCATGCAAAGGACTGCCATGGAAAATTGAAGATACAAACTATCAATCACCTGAGTTAATTATTTGAAGAATGCTGCCTCGCTGTTAATTGGTTGTTCTGGTTGTCAGCCTCATTTATGTGAACTGTTGGTAGGAACAACACTCTGGAAGGACACATCATTGATAGGGTTGCTCCTTAGTTTGAGGGACAACATTACAAGAATTAATTGCCGAGATGCCAAAAATGCTGAACAAACATGCAAAGGACCCACTCCAGAGAATAGAAAGACATTGTATACAAACCGTCGCCGGAGTAAAGAATGCCATTGTCCAACTCTTGATGACATACGAATGGACTGTTGAAGATGCCATTACTCTGACCTTTGAAGATACTGTCAACAGCCTGAGTAAAGAATGCCATCATCCGACTCTTGATGACATATGAATGGACTATTGAAGATGCCATCACCCTGACCTTTGAAGATGCCATCAACCATCTGAGTGAAGAATGCTGTCATCCGATACTTGACAATATACAAATGGACCACCACATGACATAGGAACCCAGCACATCATATGAACAACTGCCATGCAAAGGACCACCATAGAGAAAAGAAAATACGAACGTCATCTGACTTTTGATGATATAAAAATACCTCCCAACCTATGAATGGAGCACCCCAAAGAATTAAAAAGACATTGTATATGAACCATTGCCCAAGTGAAGAATATCGCCTAAGTGAAGAATATCGCCCAAGAGAAGACACTATCGCCCAACCTTTGAAGATGAGCCATCACCTGTACCATCACCTGCCCAACATATGAATGCCACTCGTTGTATATAAACCACCTGAGAGAAGACACACATACAAACGAATGGACTACCCCAGAGAATAAAAAGATATCATATATGAACTATTGCCTGAGTGAAGAATGCCGCCCAAGAGAAGATGCTGTCACTCTGACCTTTGAAGATGCTGTCACCCACTCGACTTTTGAAGAACATCGTCCAACTTTTGACAATATACGAATGGAACAGACTATTGAAGATGAGCTGTCACCTGAGACACCACCTGATTTTTGATGCTGTCATCCTGAACCACCTGGATATATTATAAATATGTTCATGTAGGAGGGAACAAACATATAAACATTGCAATATAGGAATTTGAACAGGTATTTTTGTGTCAAAAATAACCTATTTAGAGGGAAGATATGACATAAGGTATGAAATAGAAGCAAGAATCAGAGGGAATAGACATTTGATTGCAACCAGTCCCAAATTAGCATAGCATAGCCTTAAACATTTTGAAACTTTCAAAATCGAAGACTCGATATAGTATAGCATTCTGCCAAGTGGCAAGATTATTTTGCCAAATGGTGAAATGACTCATAACTTAGCAGAATGGGCACACAAATCTATATAAATAACTCAGTATTTTATAGTGAATAAAGCAACCAGCTCAGTTCGATTCATTACATACTCTTTTCCCCCACACAAAATTTATCAAACAAGCCAAGATGCCTTCATGGATCTAGACACCATCGACAAGAACAAGAAGAACAAGCTGATACCTGAGGAAAAGGAGTGCCTTAAGAAGACTGAAGCCTGCTTCTTTTGCCGACAGCCTGGCCATATTGCTACAAAATGTCCCAAGAAGACTACCAAACCCAAGAGGATCCTGGTCCTGTCCAAAGACACTCAAGGTCATCAAGTCAAACAAGAAGTTGTACTCAATTTCATGTGAGTCAACCCCAAGGCCCAGATCCCTCAAGTGCAGTCAGAAGGAGCCATTGGTTTGGACCTTCAGTCAGTACAACAAGTCACTATTCCTGCTCATGAAAGAAGGCTCATACCAACTGGCCTGGCAGTCGAAATACTCAAGAAACAATATGCAAGAATTGCTCCAAGATCTGGTCTCAGCATCAAGCACTCACTGGATGTCAGTGCTGGAGTCATTGACCCTGACTTCCGAGGAGAAATGTAAGTCCTACTAGTCAACCACAAAGACCAACCTTACACTGTCAATGAAGGTGACATAATTGCGCAGCTCATTCTGGAGCAAGCTACCCTACCTACCATCAAGCAAGTCACCAAGTTGTCTCCAACCAAGCAAGATCAGAAAGGCTTTGGCAGCACTGATCAAGTTGCTAGCATAGCCAAGAACCAAGCCTACTCAATGCTCATCTTCAAAGGTCTAGTCAAAGGTCAAGAACTAGATGTTCTCATAGACAGTGGAGCTGTTGGGAACTTCATCAACAAGAACCTCATCAACAAGCTCAAGATTCTCACCAAGCCAGCCAGCAAGAATGGTGGAGTTGTCACTGCTGATGGCACCACTCTGCCAATTGACTCAATTGCCGCCAAACTCCCCCTGAAGATTCAGAAGTACTGGGAACGTCTAGATTTTGAAGTGGCACCCCTAGGAGATCATGATCTGATCTTAGGCAAACCCTGGCTTACATGGCACAACCCACACATCAATTGGACCAAGAATGAGGTTACCCTGATTCAAGATGGAGTCAACATTATTATCAAGCCAGACAAGACTCAGATGAGAACTCCAATTGCCACTCTTTTGGCAATCCAGTTCAAGAAGGCTCTCAAGAAAGCTACCTGTGCCTTTGTTGCACTGATCCGACCCAAGAAAGAAGATAAGAAGCTGTCAATCAGCAAAAGTGTCAAGCTACTGCTGAATAAGTACAAGGATGTCTTCCCAGACAAGCTACCTGGCTTACCACCATCAAGAGACCATGACCATGAATTCAAGTTGGTACCAGATGTGGCCATACCCAAGAAGAAGATGTACTACATGTCACTACTTGAAATTGAAGCAGTCAAGAAAGAACTCAATGAACTCATCAAGTGAGGAGCCATCCAACCAAACAAGTCACCCTTTGGCTCCCCAGTCCTGTTTGTCAAGAAGAAGGATAACACCCTGTGAATGTGCATAAACTACTGTGCACTCAACAAGATCACAGTCAAGAATCATTACCCACTGCCTCTCATAGATCAAATCTTTGATGCCCTCAAGAATGCCAAATACTTTACCAAGATTGATCTCACCTCTGGATATCACCAAATTCGAATCAAGCCAGAAGACATATCCAAGACTGCCTTCATGACACCCTTTGGACTCTACAAATTTCTAGTCATGGCCTTTGGTCTCACCAATGCGCCAGCAACCTTTCAAGATCTCATGCAAACTGTCTTCAAGGATCAGCTCTATATCTTTGTACTTGTATACATTGATGACATCCTGATCTTCAGTGGTACTGAAGAAGAACATCTCAAGCACCTCAAACAAGTCCTCAAGATCCTGTGTAAATATAAGCTTTATGCAAAGCTCAAGAAATGTGAATTCTTCAAGGATCAAGTCAAATACCTTGGACACATTGTATCAGCCAAAGGAATTCAAGTAGATTCAAGGAAAATACAAGCCATTGAACAGTGGCCCATACCAGCAAGTCTCACCGAACTTAGGTCCTTCCTTGGTCTGGCTGGATACTACTGCCAATTTGTCAAGAACTTCTCTGGCATAGCAGAATCTTTGACAAACCTCCTGCAAAAGCAACCCAACTCTGACCTCTATGTTCCCTACATCTGGGACACCTTCTGTCAACAAGCCTTTCAAGAACTCAAGAACTGCCTGACCCATGCACCTGTCCTTAGAAACATGGACCCAAACTTGAAGTTCACTGTTACTACTAATGCATCCAACTTCGCAATTGGTGCAGTCATCTCTCAAGATGATGGACAAGGACACAGACCTATTGCATTTGAGTCAAGGAAATTGTCCCCTGCAGAACAAAAGCTAGCCACTTATGAAAAGGAACTCCTGGCAATCATTCATGCCCTCAAGACCTAGCGATACTATCTAGAAGGAGTTGAGTTTGACATGATCACAGATCACAGATCCCTTCAGTACATCAACACCCAACCAACTCTCTCCCATCAACAAGCCAAGTGGAGTCAGCTACTTCAGACCTTTACCCCGAACATCATCTATAAGCCTGGCAAAACCCTGGTTGTACCAGATGTGCTCTCAAGAAGGCCTGACCTTGCTGCCATCTTACAAGTCACTATAGCACCCGAATTCCTTAACCAGATCAAGACGGCATATGAACAAGACTCTCCGGTTCTACAAAAGGACACTAAGGAATTCAAAGAAAAGTACACCTTCAAGGACAACCTCGTGTACTATCAAGATAAGGTCTATATTCCTGCCAACCCTGAACTACAGTACAAGATCCTTCATGAACTTCATGACTCCCCACTAGCTGGTCACCTTGGAACCGAGAAGACCATCAAGAACATTCAGCAAAACTACTACTGACCCAATATGCTTAAGAAAATCAAGGAGTATGTTCAAAGCTGCGATCTTTGTCAAAGAAACAAGTCAAGCAACCAAACACCTGCCGGTCTTCTGCAACCCTTGCCAATTCCAACCAAGAAGTTTGAGTAAGTCACAATGGACTTCATTGTACAACTCCCACAAACCAAATCAGGCTATGATGCCATCATCATATTTGTGGACCGCCTGACCAAGATCACTATCACCGAGCCAACCACAACCAATGCCACTGCCCCCGAGATTGCTAGAATCTTCTTCAAGTCTGTCTTCCGCCAATATGGACTCCCCCGAGTAATTGTCAGTGACCACGACCCCAAATTTACAAGTTATTTCTGGCAAGCACTCTTCAAGACTCTTGGAACTCAAATCGCTATGTCCACTGCCTTCCACCCTCAAACTGATGGACAAACTAAGCGAATGAACAGAACACTTGAACAAATGCTCAGAAACTATATTTCTTATGAGCAAGATGATTGGAGACCACTACCTGACCTATGCCGAATTCGCCTACAACAATGCAGTCCAATCATCTACTGGTCTTTCCTCTTTTCAGTTACTATATGGTCAAAATCCTGAGACCCCTGCAAGTCTAGTCTCATTCCAGCAATCCAGTCACACACAAGTCCCCACTGCTCAGAACCTTATTGACAAAATGGATTTCCTTCTCAAGATCGCAACTGTGAATCTGCTATAAGCTTAACAACATCAAGCTAAGTATGCAGACAAGAAATGCCGTAATGTCACCTACACTATTGGAGATATGGTTCTACTCAAAGCTGACAATATCAAGGTTCAATCTCAAGTCAATTGCCAGTCAGCCAAATTCCAACCCAAGTACCTTGGACCTTTCGAGATTACTGAGCAAGTCTCTACCTACTCATACCATCTCAGTCTACCATCAACCATGCGAATACATCCAGTATTTCAAGTATCACAACTCAAGGTCTGGAAACCAGTCACTTCCTTACCCTGGCTGAATTCCGACACCCTCAGCACTAGTTATGGTTCAAGATCACATCGAGTATGAAGTTAAGAAAATCTTAGACAAATAAGTCTGATATCATTGCACAGAATACCTAGTCAAGTGGATGGGCTACTCTGAATATGATGCTACCTGGGAACCCACCGCCAATCCCAAGAACTCTCAAGATCTCATTCAAGAGTTTGAGCAAAAAGGAACTCATTGACTGCCTGTGAGGTTCTCCCCTTGGATAGTAGATGACATACTATACTGATCAGGTATATTATGCATCAGGGCACTCTAAGGGATACAGCATCAGCAACAAGACCTACAGAAGAACTCTGTAAACCCTGCAACTTTTGGGGTTCGAACCAGTTCTCATCTGATCAAGATGATACTTTAGCCTTCATCTTATACAAGGATGGCCAGTCCTTGCCAATGAGCTAATACATTTTATTTGTCCTTTCTTTTGGTTTTATTTTCTTATGTTATCTTCTGAATTCAATGAGGACATTGATTCTTAAGGAGGAGGAGATGTAACATTTTAGCATAGTTTATTTCTTTTTCTTTGTCTTTCTAGTACTTTCTGTAACCTTCCAGCACCTTCTGAATGATTAGAAATCCTTTTTTGGCACTAAGCCACAGCTAGAACATTCCAGTCACATCTATTCTAGTCTTTGTTAGTCATGGAACTTCATGGAACATTGTGGATCTTTATTTGTCATCATTTGTCATCTTTGCTGAGAACTTTCCTCTTGGCATTTCCATTGATTTCTCAGATCCTTCTGAATCCTTCTTTCAGATCTTGTATAAATATCCTCTCTGTCCTTTCGAATAAAGCTCAGAATATTTTCTCCCAGAATCCACAAGAACTTTCTGAACTCTTAGTAACTCTTCAAGTTACTTTGAGCCACTAGAACTAAGTCGCTTCCTCATTTAAGAAACCAGAACCATTACATAGAAGCAGATATTGGATGTGAGATATGAGAAGGAGGAGTATAAGCTGAACTGGTCAAGAGAGTGGGGAGGGGTGGCAGAATGGTGAAAAAAGGTTAGAATTCTGATAAGAAAGGGTAAAGGAGAACTGAGGGATATTGGGGACTGGGGAGATCACTTGTTATGGGGGATATGGGTGAGGCTGGAGTGGGGGCCAGTAGTATTAGGATCTTGCTACTATCCAGTGGACAGAGGATTGAGAGTAGCTTGGATAGAGGAGTTGTTAGATAGTGGCACTTTGGCAGAAGTTGGGGTCGATATACTTGGAGAAGACTTTAATATAGTTAGGGATGCTACTGTAGATCACTCTGATGGTGGACTAGGTGTATCTGAAAGAAGTGGGGGGCTGGACAGATGAGAGGAGGTGGAGAGGCTGAATACCATAGGAGATATAGAGCACTAGAAGTGGAAGAACCAGGCTGTCTTTACCCATTGAGTGTATGGACTGGAAATATGGATTGACAAGATTCTTGTAGCTGACTATTGGAGGATAGATGTCTGGAAAGAATTAGAGGTGATGTGGTGCCCCTGGTCAGACCACTGGGGGGTAGCAGGGCAGGAAACATTTGGGAGGAGTGGGGATGGGCCTGGACATTGGTGACTAAACTACACTTTGTTGAAAGACAAGAAGGTATGGGAAAAATGGAGTGAAGAGGTGGCAGATAGTATTTCATATTGGAGAGGGGAAGGCATTACAGTAGGGGATCAGTGGCTGACGTTGAAGGCCATGACTCAGGTTTTCTATAGAGAGGTGGAGAGAACAAAGAGGAGACTTAAAAGAAAACAGATGATAGAAAGCTCATGCTGGCTGGAGGGCCTCTTGCTGGAATTGACTGGTGGCCAAGAGTGTGCCAAGGAGGAGGGCAAGGAGTGGTGAGTAGAGAGAGTGAAGATGTAAATTAAAGAGCTAAAGGTTGCCTTGAGGGAAGAAGGGGAGCTACAAGTTCAAAGAATGTTAGAAAGACTGAGGTGGCAGGGGCTGGTGGATAGAGAAAGGCCCATGAAGTATCTTACCAGACTTCTCAGAGTTTGCAAGATGTGATAGAGGTGGGAGGATATTATAGGAGAAGATAGAAAAATGGTGGCAGGGGTGCAGGGTATCCTGGGCTCGCTCCAGAGATGATGGGGCAATCTGTGGAGTAAGGAGGAGTGGGAGGACTATAGAGGGGTTCTTGGAGGAGTGAACCCCTCTGATGGCTATAGGGCTGGGAGATCTGACCCACTCCATTTATGAGAAAGAAATCTTGGAAGTGCTGTCAGCAATATAGAATGAGATGGCACCAGGGGAGGATGGTCTGCTATAGGATTTTTGGAAGAGAATAGTAGACATTGAGGAGGTGCTCAAGGAGATGATGGAGATGTGTTGGGCTGTGATCAACTCAGGAGAATGGCTAGGGGGACAAGAGTTAGGATTAGTAATACTCCTATTTAAGAATAAGGGGCTAAGAGAGGACTGGAAGAATTGGAGACCAATCATACCTTTGGATATAGACAGAAAACTGGTAACAAAGATACTGGTGGCATATCTACAGGCAGTGGTGCAACAAGTCCTGGGGGGAAGAGCAGCATGGCTTTGTTGGCAGGAGGCTGATTAGAGATAGCACAGCTTGGGTACATAGTGTCATTGAAGGGGCAAGGACTGTAGAGGTGGATGGAAGGCTGGTCTTTTTGAATCAAGAGAAGGCATATGACAGAGTATGCTGAGTGTGGTTGGGGAAGATCTTGGCAAGAATTGGAATCCCAGAGAGACTGGGTTAGGTCATTATTCAGCTGCTGGAGAGGAGCAAGGTGGCCATAATGATGAATGATCATCAAGGAGTTCTATTTCCATTGGGAAGAGGAGTGCTACAAGGAGACCCTCTGTCCCCAATTCTGTATACTCTGTCACTGGAGCCACTTCTGAATAGGATTAGGCAGCATGTTGGAGGGTTGACAGTGTTAGAGATAAACTAGAAGGTGGGTGCCTTTGTGTATAATATGGTGGTTGGTCTGGGCTCAGTCCAAGATGTGGGGGAGCTCAAGAAGGCAGTTGGCTGGTATGAAAGGTACTCTGGCCAGAAGCTGAACTGGTATAAGTGTGAGATGATAGTACTGGGGAATGGAATTGTTGGTAGTGATATTATTGGATCTATAGTACCAACAGGAGAGGCAGTTTGATACTTGGGCATCTTTCTCTCCATATATGGCTCAGTACTGCCAAGGGCCTGATGGGAGGGAAGAGTGTATGGAGAGACTCACTAAAAAGCTGGGGGGGGCACTATATCTCTCTGGCAGGACAAGTGATAATTTTGAATATTTATTGAATAGCAAAGCTATGGTACCTGATATACTATTTGGACTTTTCAGTATAGGTAATTAAGAGGCTACTTAAGCTAGCAAAGGATTGGATCTGGGCAGAAAGACAAAGTCAGATTAGCTGGGAGGTCCTTGCTTTATCTGTGGAGCATGGAGGCCTCAGATTGATAGACTTTCCCAAGAAGTTTCACTGCTTGCAAGCTTGGTGGCTCCAAAAAGTGGTGTTGCTGAGAGGGAGAGAGTGGGTTCCCTTGATACAAAAGGTATAGAAAGCAAGATATGCCCCCCAGGGGTCATTGAGAGACTGGTTGGAGGTGGTTGACTGTAGCAGTAGTAAGAGGCTATAGTATTGAGGATTCTGGTAGAGAGTGATAGAAGAAGCACATGAGATTGGGCTTTGATGGGAGAGAAATGTAGCAGAGGAATACTGGGGTCTGGGGATGTGATAGTGATACAAGTTATTATGAGAGAGTTACCAGCAATTGACTTCAGCCTTAGTGAAGGGATGAAAGCCAATGAGGCTTTGGCCTGGATCTCTGGCCAGAAGAATAGCAAAGTGTAGGAATTGGAGAAGAGTGGGATTGGTCAGGTCTATAGGCTTAGGGGGTGGAGGTGAAGAAGTGGATTCCTTCAAAGTTCTGAGTGGTATAATGGAGGATAATGAGGCAAAATGTAATACTGAACTATAGGACAGAATATTTGGTGAAGGGAGGGGACTTTGAGTTTGAGGAGTGCAAGGAAGTTGGGCAGATAGGAGGAGTGGTGCAGACCCCTGAACATTGGTTAGGGGAGTGTGAGGTGTTGGAGGATTTTTGAAAAGAGGTGAGACAGTATCTGGGTGGTATAAGGAGAGAGTACAGGTAGGAGAAGTGGCATGTACTTAGGGCAAGGGTGTTCAGTGTAGTAGAAAATAAGTGGCTCACTCTGGGATGGGCCATTGCAGTGTGGGTTGAGATAGTAAGCCATTGGCTAGTAGTCTTTAAGGAGGGCCAGAAGTTGACTCAGGGAGAAAAGATGATAAGGTAGTAGTGGTTGATAGGAGATTTACTGACAGGTTGGCAGAGGGGATGGGGCTCTGGAGAGGGACACTATAGGAAATTGGTGGAAGTTATATATAGTAAGAGTAAGGGTCAAGTATGGATAATTAGCAAGGAGGTAGTATTTGAGAGAGTGAGGGTGGAGAGAGAGTGAGTATGGAGATAGGGTAGAGAGAAGAAAGCTGGGACTACTGATGTGATATGAGGACAATTAAAATGTTTAAACAGGTGTTCAGTAATTAATAAGGCTTTGGCCTATAAA
>RQIL01008443.1:0-21881 GCA_003951145.1 Jimgerdemannia lactiflua | reverse complement strand
AAACTATTGTCAGAGTGATAGCTACTATCAGGGATTTTCTTTTCTTTAGCTATTTAGTTATTTATATAGTTTTCTACAGCAATGGTTGCTGTACTAGTTAAAGTATTCATATTATCTGGTTTATTCATATCATTTGGCTAATTATGAGGGGTCTAGGTTTTGGTAGTTTGTCACAATATACTAGCTATAATATAAGTAATTAATTCTCATTAATGATATATTAATCTTGGTCAGACATGTGCTGCTTATCAACATAAGTTCACAATATATATTGTGGCATCCGTTTTATATAACTATAAGCTTCAAGCATGGCTCAATTGTGCCACTTGATGAAGAAGTGCATGATATGTATGTCGAAATAAAGAATGTTTGAGTGGACAGTCATGTGATTGGCTCGTTCGAATTGTTGTCAAAAGGTCGGAGGTCGGGTGATCGGTTCGATGACATTGGCTCGGCTGGCTCGGATGTTTAGTGGATAATAGATGGACTTTCCTTGCAATGATTACATGGGTACGTAGGCTCTGTGACGGTCGGTGAATTCGGCGGTTCGTGGCGCAGTACAGATAAAGAAAACAGAGGTCGATGGCTCGCTCGTCCATCTTGACTTGTTAACTTTGGTGACATCAGATAAATAGCGACTACTGACAGGTGACAGTCTAGTATCTTATACAGTGGGTATCCTTGGGTTCCTTGGCTGGGTCTTATTCTCGAATCTCAGGAATGCATGGGTCTTGTACTGAATGCATGGTCCAAATGGCAGTTCGAATGGGCAGTCAGTCCGAATGTGGGATCTCAGTGATGGTTTCCAGCTGTTTCTTTAACTGGCGGCGGTCTTGAAACTTGAATGGCGGTCGGTTTCCTGGTGGCTTTCCTTAGTGGCAGTTCGTAACTGACTGACTTGAATCTCGGGTGCAGTTTCCTTAACTTGGCAGCGACAAGAGTAATTCTTTAACTCAAACTTCATTATCTTGTTCTCAGAATTCTGGTCTCTTGACAGTGGTCAGTCTTGAATATCCGTAGTGGTCGATTTCCCTGTACAAGAGTTATCCTTGGCTCTTGGAGTCTTTTCCCAAAGTTCATACTAGAACTTAAGTTGATATTGCAAATCAATTGACTGAGGTTTATTCACTCTAAGAATATGGGTTATTTATACAAGTTTGCTAGCTATGAGCGCGGCTAAGATATAGGATGTTGAACATTTGCTATGTTATTGGTTTGCTGGTGGTGAGGGCTTACTGATCCTATGTTATCAGTGGCGACAGGTTACTTGCTGTGCGATTGGCTTGCCAGCGGCAATGGGTGATTACACTGGAGTACAGATGTGGTAATGCTCAACATGGATGCACCATTGGCTTGCCGGCAGTGAGGACTTCAGCAATTTATGTCATGAGGGTTAGGGTCTTGTGCTGCTGACAAGAAATGTTTGGAGGCAGCTATCTGTTATAGGGAGTTATTTGTAAGTGCAGATCTGTACTTTAAAGGGTATAGTACCCTTTATCAGTAGCAAACAAATCATCTTGCTGGATTGTGACTTCATCATTCCGCTCTTTGAAAGGGGGAAATGCTGGCCAAAAGATGAGGGGATAGAATAGTAGCCAATCGTCTTCGACAACATTCTCCAGTCCTTGAACAGCTTGGATGCGGACAGAGGATTGGTAAACTCTCTGCTGCTCTTCTTCTTCCTCAGAGGACTCGTCAGTTTCAGTGTCAGATGGGGCTGCTTCAAGAGTGGGGTTTTGGGGTTCCTCAATTTCCTCCTTTTCAAAGGTAGGGACTTCTTGAGCCTCTTCTTGATTCAGCTCACAAATGATGTGGTGCAAGTTGAGGTTAACAGGGTGGTGGGTAGCAGGTGTTGCTCCAGTGGGTACTTCCATAGTAATGGGTGGTCCTTCGAATATCTCCATGAGGCTCATGAGGTGACCTTGGTGATTGTCTCAGAGGGGGGTAGTATGGAAGCCTGGCAAAGTGGGTTCAGTTTGTTGGCTTCCCACTGTGACGCGGTTGCATCCAATGTAATTAGCCACTTCGGATTCCACCCAGTTGACTTCTTCGGTGGTGAGGTGGACAATATTCCTAGCAGTTACTCCTTGTAAGTGCGTGATGGCCCAGGGAACATGGCGGAAGATTTGGTGGATATGGAGAGCTCTCTTGATAAGCCGGGCAGTAGTTAACAATTCGGCGGCAAGGTCTTCCTGGTCATTTTCTTGGGTCTCATTGTAGAGGCGGTGACCAATCTCGTAGTCATACCAGAGAGTCATCTGGTCAGTTGTATCCTTGAGCTGCTGAGTCATGATGTACCAGTAGTTGATAAAGTGTCCAAGGTCTTCAGTATAGAAGTTCAGATGGTCTGTGGTATCCGGGTGCCAGATGGCCTGCTTGATGGCATCGAAGACAATGGTCTTGAGACTTGGCAAAGGGGTAGAGCAGCGAGAGGTCTGGTTGGAATGGCAGGTGGGAGGCATTGTATGTAGAGTACTTGTTTTTTGGTGGTGGTTCTTAAGGCTGAGGCTGGGTCCTTTAAATAACATTGTCTTTATTTCGGCTCAGATTATCTTGTCTCTTTTTGGTGCGATCACTTGATGGTTTTGGCTGGCCATGGGTTGTCATGCCATAATGTCATCTGATCCTAGCGGTCACAGAGTACTTCGAATTCAGACATGGTTGATCGTAGACATCACATCTGCCCATTGCAAAATTAGAGCGGTCCTTAGCAATGAGGGTTACATAGAGTTTGGGGGTCTTAACTGCAGAGACAGACAGAATACTGGCGCATTTGTGAGGACTGGCCATCCTTGTCTAAGGCAAGGGCTCCCATAGTTGCAGCTGGTGGTTCGAACCTCTTGGAAATGGTTTTCCTGTAATCCGAGGCAATTTCTAGTAGTGACATCTGTTACGCTGATGGGCTTGAGAAGCGAACTGATGCAATCGGCTTCTTGGGTTCAACTGAAGCATCCATCATTCTTCATCGGAAGTGACACAGATGAAGTGAGGGGAGTTGTTCAAATGCATTTTGCTTCCCTTGAGTAGTAGAGCCTTATGCAGTTGTGGTGTATCTTGGTCTTAAGTAAAACTCCATCCATTGTCTTGAGTTGATAGGTGTGATTTGTGAAGACTTGGTGAATGAGATATGGTCCTTCCCATTTTGGCTTGAGCTTGGCACTCCAGTTTCCTTCTATGATGGTACGGTATACCAGAACTTGCTGTCCGATAAGCAGGGGGTCTAAATCGGCTTTGCGGTCATAGTACTTCTTTTGTCATTCTTGGGCTTTGGCGATAAATCCTCGTGCTTGTTGGCGTACTTCGTGTAACTGGTGATCTCTTCTGTGACTCGTTTTGTCAGATCTGACTGGACTTGTTTGGCGGGATCTTGTGCTTCTCAGCCATACACTAGATAGAAAGGGGTCTGTTGAGTAGCAGCTGCCTTGAAGGTGCAGATACTGAACAAAATTGCTGGCAGATAGATGTCCCAGTTTAGTTGATCTCCAGTCCTGCTGAGACCTCGCTTGATGGTCTGGTTCATTTGTTCTGTGAGTCCATTCGCCTGGGGATGGTAAGCCATTGTTGGTTGCAGCTTGATCTGAAATTGCTGGCAAAGGTCTTCATGGCTTTGTTGACAAACTCGCAGCCTTGGTCTGTGATAATTCCTTTGGGGACACCAAGGTGGCTGAAGACTTCATTGTACAGAATTCCGATGATTGTCTGGGCATTGGCGGTTTCAATGGCAAAGGCTTCTGGCCATATCGTCTGGTGGTCTTTGATGGTAAGAATATAGCATCTCCCTCGGCTGGTTACTGGCAGGGGTCCAATGATGTCTATTCCTAGTCTTTGGAAGGCTCTGGCTGGTGCTGCAATTGGCATTAATGGTGCTTGATTGGTGGGTTTCTGTCAGTATCTTTGGCAGATATCACATTGTTGGATGTGTGCTGAAATTTGTTTTCTCATCTTGGGCCACCAGTATCGCTTCTTGATTCTTGCAATAGTGGCATCAATTCCTTAATGTATTCTGGTCATGATTTGTTGTCAGGATTTTTGGTACTTCGTCTTCTCTTGGGACTTGGGTGTATCGATCTCCTTCTACTCTCCAAAGTTCACCATCGTCTTCTTGAAATTTCTTGAGGTTCCTTTGGATAAATAGCTTGTGGGCAGGCTGAATTCCTTTCTTGAAGCTCCTATGGTTCAGGCTCCAGGTGAGGGCGAGGCAAAGATCTTTGTTTATTTGGGCGAGTGGGAAGCAGCCTTCTCTCATGGGGGCTCCTTTCCTTCTTGTTGAGTTTGGGGTATTCTTAACAAAGTATCGACATTGGAATTCTTGGCACCCTTCTTGTAGATGATGGTGAACTGGTATTCTTGTAAGGACATGATCCATCTTGCAAAGATTCTGGAGGGCTCTTGTTTCTTGAACAACCATTGTAGGGCTTGATGATCCATGATGAGGGCAAATCTCTTTCCTAAGAGATAGTGGCGGAAATGGTCTACTGCCCATACTACTGCTAGGCATTCCAACTTGGTGGCTCCATAGTTTGCCTGTGATTCATTTGTGGCCTTGCTAGCATATTCGATAACATGCTCTCTTTTGTGATCATCTTGCTGTGACAGAATTGATCCAAGTCCTAGAGCTGAGGCATCAGTTGCCAGGATGAAGAGTTTGTTGAAATCTGGTTGCACCAGGAATGGGGCTTCGGTGAGGGCCTTTTTGAGTAGATCAAAAGACTTTTGCTGGTCTTCTTTCCAGTAGAATGGTTGGTCCTTCTTGGAGATGTCTCTGAGAGGTACTGCCTTGTCCGAGAATCTTAGGATAAATCACCGGTAGTAGGATGCTAACATGAGAAAGGATAGGGTCTCCTTGGCTGAGGTAGGGGTCAGGTAGTTCTTGACTTTCTCCACCTTGCGGGGGTCAGCATGTGTGCCTTGAGCTGAGACAATATATCCCAGATATTTGACTTGGTGTTTTCCAAAGAAGTACTTCTTAGCATTGAGTCTGAGTCCTGAGCTTTGGATGGTGCTGAATACTTCGCGGAGGTCTTGCAAATGATGCTCGAATGTCTCAGAGTAGATGATTACATCATTTATGTAGACTAGCACATTTCTTCCAATGAGGTCCTGGTAGACATGGTTCATCATTCGTTGGAATGAGGCTGGGGCATTACAGAGTCCAAATGGTATTCAAAGGTATTCATACTGTCCTCGTCTGGTGATGAAGGCTGTCTTGCAGATATCTTCCTGGGCAATGGGGATCACTTGGAATCCTTGGAATTGGTCGGTGGTGGTCATGTACTTGGCTTTTCTGAGGGCGTTGAGGAGGTCATCAATTCTTGGCAGTGGGTAGGCATCTTCTGTGGTGACTTTGTTGAGTTTTCTGAAGTCCACGACTAGTCTCCATCCTTCTTTCTTTGGCACAATAATTGCTGGGGAAGCCCAGGGGCTTGATGAGGGTCTGATAACTCCATTTCATAGCATTTCATCTATGTGTTGTTGTTCAAATTCGATCAAGTGGTGTGGTGTTCGGTAGGAGTGTTGTCGGATTGGTTTCGCATCTCCAGTATGTATAGGGTGCTCTCCGTATTGGTATGGTGGGAAGTTATAGTATGTGGTGGTAAATATATCCTTGTACTCTTTTATCAACTCCCATATCTGCTATTGTTGTTCCTTGGTTAGAGTTGCCTTGATGTTGACGGCTTTGATCACTGGGCTTGCTGAGTCTTCCTCCCTGGTACCGTTAGTCTCACCGGAGAGGGCTTGCTGTTTCCCAAAAACTCATAGACTTCTTCTTCGTAGGTGTCTATCAGTGGTTCGAAATATCCCAGTATTGTTCCTTTGGGGATGGTGATCACCTCGAAGCCCATGTTTCTGATAGGGATGTGGATTGGCGACATCTGGTCATGAATTTGTTCCTCAGCCAGGAGCAGGTGATACTTCTCTTGAAGCTCTATCAATGGCTCGAATATCAGGTTGTCGGCTTCTACTGGGAGTTGCATGTCAAGGCCTCGTTGCTGATATGGCTGCAGGATGATTTCCTCTCTTGCTCGGTTGGGGCGGCAGATGTGGGGCCTCATTTGCCTGAACTGGGCAACTCTTGCTACATGGACCTCGATAGGTGGTGCCTGTGGGTCCCTGTTGGTGCTTCTGAATCCTCCTCGTCCTCTCTCAGTACTGTCCAGCTGCTTTACCTCTTGAATGGTAGGCTGTGAGGTCTTGAGGAAAAGAATCTGACAGATGGCCTTCAGGGGGTTGAAGCATCGGTAATTCCTCCCATGATTGCGGATGATGACCTTCAGAGATCCTTGGTAGTCTTGGTCGAAAACTCCTCCTTCGGTGGTAATTCCCTCAGCTGCCAAAGATGATCTCGATGCTAGTTGTCCATAGAGTCCCAGCAGTATAGCAAGTGCAATTTGAAGATTGAAGGTCTTGGTGCTTCTAGGTCAGATCATTGTTTGATATAGGAGACAGAGATCATATCCAACTGATCCTTCGGTTTGTGCAAGGGGAGGCTGTGTCCATGGTGAGAGTAGCTTGACCTGAACAACTGGATGGGTCTTGAGGAAAGGCTCTCCAGCAGCTGCGATCACAGGTGAGAACTCCATTAATTCTGGCTTGAAGAATGGCCAATGCACTCCTGTCTTTGGGTTTCTCGTATAGTTGAACCTGGTCTTTCCGAGGGGGTCCAGGGCTTCCATGAGGGTGAAGGCGAGGTTGACTCCTTCTTTTCCTTAGTGTGGGCAGCAGTACCAGCGGATGATAGTGAGAACTTCCAGAGGTAGGTCCCAAATAGTAGTCTTGCTTTTGGCTTCACAGTCTCCTTCATGGTCAATCTTCTTGCACTTCCGGCAGGCCCAACGAATTCAAGGTTCTTGTAAGGTAGGATTCTTTCTCTTGACTCGACTTCTGTGGACATCTTTGCTGAGGTGAACACTTCGATGTCCACACCAGTAGCAGGTGAAGGT
This sequence comes from Jimgerdemannia lactiflua, assembly GCA_003951145.1. Lineage (NCBI taxonomy): Eukaryota > Fungi > Mucoromycota > Endogonomycetes > Endogonales > Endogonaceae > Jimgerdemannia > Jimgerdemannia lactiflua. The sequence continues at coordinate 14,940 of RQIL01008443.1, read as the reverse complement.
CTTCCCACAATCGCAGTGCCCCTTCTTGACAAAGCCTTCGTTTCGTTCTTTGACTTCCTTGCTGGTAGGATACCTCTTCTGGTACTTGTCATAGGTCGGCAGGGTGACTTGAAGGGCATGGGTGATGGTGTAGGAGCTGTTGCTGTCCCTTTCAATGGTGAGAGTCTCCATGGGTTGGCAGGAGAGAAACTTTTGCTGTTCTTGGTAAGTCTTTTTGAAAGTCTTTGGGGGTGGAGGCTGAACTCAGCTGTGGACTGGTGCTCGTTTCATTTCATCTTTATCGATAATTGTTGGCATCAGAATCTTTTTGAGGTCGAGGACTTGGCAGGCATTGCAGTTGTCCCTTGGTGAATAGAAGTGTTTGAAATGCTCACACGTGCCTAAGCAGAAGGCTCATGAAATTCGGTTTTCTATCAGCAGGGGTGGTGGTTGTGTGGATGGTCCTGCAAAATCAAGTGCTGCTCTTTCGTTGTTGGCTCTGTCAATGCTTTCAGCTAGACCTTCGATGTCAATGACTTCAACAAAGGGTCCTTCAGGCTTGCTATCTTGATCTCTAGGGGCATCGAAGTTGCTTCTCATTTCTTGTAGGAAATTCGCTTCACTCTCATCTTCATCCTCGGTAGTGGTAGGTGTGTTGCCATGTCCATGCCATTCTGTCTTGGGGGCTGAACTGGCTTTTCTTGATGATGCTCTCAACTCAATGAGTACCTTGTGCTTTTGTCCAAGAATGGTGAAGACTAGGATCTGTTTTCTGATGTCCACATTGGCTCTGACTTGGTGCATCCAATCTGTTCCTAAGATCAGGTCAAAAGAGGTCGTGGGAGTCACAATGGCTTGAGGTACATTGAGGCAGGCTTTCTCAACTTGAATGGGGATATCTCGTACAAGTCCAAGGGGGGTAGATGCTGATCCATCTGCCATAATGACTCTTGCTTTAGTCCCTTCATCAATTCCCCAACCGATTCTCTCCAGCATTCTTTGGGTGATGATGCAGGCTGCTGCTCCAGTGTAAATGAGAATTCAGGCATATTCTCCATGCACTTTTCCACTCGCAAGTCTGGATCATGTCATCGGCTTTCATGCACTGCGTGAATAGTGCTGGGTTCTTGCGTATGTAGTCCTTGGACAGGAAGTCTCTTAGTATCCTCCTTGGCTTCCTTCAGGAATCTTCGCCTAACTTCGGGGGCATTCTTGAGGACTTGCTCGATGGTGAGACCTGCATTCTGTTGACAGATCTGGTCCCAAAGTGAGGCTGCTGTATGAGGTTTGCTGCTTCTTCGATGTTTGGTTCCTTGAGGGCGAGATCTTTCATTCCTGATGGGCAACTCGTCTGAGGACTCCACACTCATGCACTCATCTTCTTTGAGGTTGGGCAAGGAAGTGATCCTTGATGCTCTTGATGGTCCAGCCTCAGGCTCGGGGTGTCCCTTCTGACTTGCTTGTTGTTTTCCGGTGGAGTGTCTGAGGAGGAATGGGCATGTCTTGGGTGCTTACCTGTAGATACTGTCACTGGCAGTGGTGGGGGTGGGATCCTTGGTGGTCTACCTCGTCCTCTGGTCTGTGTGGGGGCGGCATCCCAAGTTACCTTGGATGGGAAGGCTTCATAGTATGGATAGGTATCATCTTGCCTGTGAAGCCAGGCTGATTCTTCTTCCATTTCTCATGTCTCTTCATCCATCTGAATGAGGTGAACATTTCTGTCATTGGACTGAGTAGCTTGCTTCCTTGGGCAGTGTCTTTGGATATGGCCTTGATTTCTGCAGTAGAAACAAGTAGGGGCATTGGGGCCTGTTGTAGCTGGACCTGCAGTTGTAGCTGGTGGTGCCTGGGAAGAGCTCCTGTTGTCTTGTTGTCGATAGTCTGGCCAGTTGTCATGATAGTTATCTTGCTGTCTTCCTCCTTGATTCTTTAGCTGTGCCACTGCAATGGCCAGATCCTTCATTTGTTTTGTGAGCATGGTCATTGGGTCTTCTTGTGCTCTTGGCGGCTGCTGCTGTTGCAGTTGACTGAATTGGGCTGGGGCCGAAAGTGGGGGCCTGTTCTTGAAGTTGGCTAGCTGGGCTCTGAGGAATGCATTCTCTTGTTCTGCTGTGGTAGATCCTCGAGATCTTGGAGGTTCGGCTCTAGCTGGCTCTCAGTGGTCTTGCTGGGCTGGTCTGTAGTCTGCTTCCCAACATCCTTGCGCTCTGGCAACCTGCTGCTCAATACTCTGATAACCCATCCTAATGACTTGCCTTCTGAGTTCTGGGTATAGGCTATTGAGGAAGGTGGTGGATGCCAATGCCAGTGGGACTGCAGGCTGCAGGTTTGCCTTGATCATCTGTGCTTAGATCTGATGGTAGAATCTCTTTGGGGTTTCATTGGGTGCTTGAGTCATGTAGGTCAGAGCTTCTTGTGTTTCTTGCTGGCATTCAAGACCATTGAACTGGACATGGAGCCAGTCTTTGTGGATGGTGTATCTTTGCACATAGTTTCCATTCGCCGCGAGGTGAGCAAGTTGTTCCACCTTGAAGATTTCTCCTCCATTATGTTTGGCTTGGTTGTATCTCTGAAGGGCCAGGCCTCTCAAAAGTGATGCCACAATGCTGAGTTTCCTTTCTGCATCCCATTGCTTGGCAGCTGCTTATACTTCGATTTCTCCAATGAACTCCTTGATATCTTCATCATCTGCACCATAGAACTTCTGTAAGTAGCTCATGTCTGGCTCGTCTTCACTGTTTTCGCTGTCTGAGGCTAGTTCAGGGGTAGTGTTCCTTGATTGTCCTTGTGGGGGAGGGGAGGTGCTCGATGTATAGGGGGTACAGGCAGAGGGCGGTGTCTTGATGATGTAGGGGATCTGGGTCTGCTGAATAAGGCCAGTGTGTAGGTCCTTGAAGGTGGGGATTTCCTAAGTGACTGGTAGTGGCTATCAAATGCTGAGGCTCTGAGAGAAGTATTGTTCCTTGCCTCTTGTGGATAGTAGTGGGGTGTGAGTGACCAAGGTGCAGTGGTCTGGATAATTGAAGGACCTAGGGGGCTGATATAACTGGTGTTGAACTCGTCTTCCCCTTGCTGTTGTGAAGTAGTGAGGTCTGGTTCGCATTGCTGATTGCTGCCTGTATAATAGCGTGGATCGAACTCATCTTCTGAATAAGGATGATAGTCTTCTTCTCCTTGGGATGTCTCGAAGTAGACTTGGTCTAAAGGGGTGGCTCGATTGACAGCTGTGGTGATATAGTCACTCTGGTCGGAGTTCTTCCTGTAGATTCAGATCTGGTACTCTTCAGGAAGGTCTTCTTCTAGGTCTTGAAGCTGAAGGGGTTCCAGTTGTCCTCTGAGTTGTCTTCTCTCCCTTGAGGTCAAGCCATAGTCTGGGTCACTTTTATCCTCGGATTCGGTCTTCTGGCTACTATTCTTGAAGAGGGATCTAGCTGCTGTTCTGACAATGGTGTGGGTCTTCTTTTACGCTGAAGAGGGCTGTCTCTGAACATGTTGCTGGCTGCTAGGTTCTCCTGGAGCCTCCAATGTAGATAGCAACTGGGTTCTTGAGCCAAAAGGTCAAGTCTTTAGAAAACTATTCCCAGTTGAGCCCCCAAAATGTGGCATCTGTTTTGTATAACTATAAGCTTCAAACATTGCTCAATTGTGCCATTTGATGAAGAAGCGCGCAATATGTATGTCGAAATAAAGGATGTTCAAGTGGACAGTCACGTGATCGGCTTGTTCGAATTGTCCTCAAAAGGTCGGAGGTCAGGTGATCAGTTCGATGATGTTGGATCAGCTGGCTCAGATGTTTAGTGGATAATAGATAGACCTTCCTAGCGATGATTACTTGAGCATAGGCTCTGTGACAGTTGGTGAATTTGGCAGTTCGTGGCACAGTACGGATAAAGAAAACGGAGGTCAACGGCTCGCTTGTCTGTCTTGACTTGTTATCTTTGGTGACGTCGGGTGAATAGCGACTACTGACAGGTGACGGTCTAGTATCTTATACAGTGGGTATCCTTGGGTTCCTTGGCTGAGTCTTGTTCTCGAATCTCGGGAATGCGCAGGTCTTGTACTGAATGCGCAGTCCGAATGGCGGTTTGAATGGGTGGTTGGTCTGAATGCGGGATCTTGGTGATGGTTTCCAGCAGTCTTCTTAACTGGCAGCAGTCTTGAAACTTGAATGGTGGTCGATTTCCTGGCGGCTTTCCTTAGCGGCAGTTCGTAACTGACTGACTTGAATCTCGGGTACAGTTTCCTTAACTTGGTGGCGGCAAGAGTAATTCTTTAACTCAAACTTCATTATCTTGTTCTCAGAATTCCAGTCTCTTGGCGGCAGTCGGTCTTGAATATCTGTAGCGGTCGATTTCCCTGAACAAGAGTTATTCTTGGCTCTTGGAGTCTTTTCCCAAAGTTCATACTCAAACTTAAGTTGATATTGCAAATCAATTGACTGAGGTTTATTCACTCTAAGAATACGGGTTATTTATACAAGTTTGCTAGCTATGGGCATGGCTAAGGTATACTACATTGAACATTTGCTATGTTATTGGTTTGCCAGCAGCGAGGGCTTACTGTTCTTATGTTATCAGTGGCTACAGATTACTTGCTGTACATTTGGCTTGCTGGCAGTAACAGATAATTACACTGGAGTACAGATGTGGTAATGCTGAACATGGATGTGCCATTGGCTTGCTGGCAGTGAGGACTTCGGCGATTTATGTCATGAGGGTTAGGGTCTTGTGCCGCTGACAAGAAATGTTTGGGGGTGGCTATCTGTTATGGGGAGTTATTTGTAAGCACAGATATGTACTTTAAAGGGTATAGTACCCTTCGTCAGTGGCAAAAAAATCATCTTGCTGGATTGTGACTTCATTATTCTGCTCTTCGAAAGGGGGAAGTGCTGGCCAAGAGGTGAGGGGATAGAATAGTGGCCAATCATCTTCAACAATATTCTCCAGTCCTTGAACAGCACAGAGGATTGGTAAACTCTCTGCTGCTCTTCTTCTTCCTCAGAGGACTTGTCAGTTTCAGTGTCAGATGGGGCTGCTTTGAGAGTGGGGTCTTGGGATTCCTCAATTTCCTTCTTTTCAAAGGTAGGGACTTCTTGAGCCTCTTCTTGATTCGGCTCCCAAATGATGTGGTGCGAGTTGAGGTTAACAGGGTGGTGGGTAGCGGGTGTTGCTCCAGCGGGTACTTCCATAGTAATGGGTGGTCCTTCGAATATCTCCATGAGGCTCATGAGGTGACTTTGGTGATTGTCTCGGAAGGGGGTAGTATGGAAGCCTGGCAAAGTGGGTTCGGTTTGTTGGCTTCCCACTGTGACGTAGTTGCTTCCAATGTAATTAGCTACTTCAGATTCCACCCAGTTGACTTCTTCAGTGGTGAGGCAGACAATATTCCTGGCAGTTACTCCTTGTAAGTGCACGATAGCCCAGGGAACATGGCAGAAGATTTGGTGGATATGAAGGGCTCTCTTGATAAGCTGGCCAGTAGTTAACAATTTGGCGGCAAGGTCTTCCCAGTCATTTTCTTGGGTCTCATTGTAGAGGCGGTGGCCAATCTCGTAGTCATGCCAGAGAGTCATCTGGTCAGTTGTATCCTTGAGCTGCTGAGTCATGATGAACCGGTAGTTGATAAAGTGTCCAAGGTCTTTGGTATAGAAGTTCAGATGGTCCGTGGTATCTGGGCGCCAGATGGCCTGCTTGATGGCATTGAAGACAATGGTCTTGAGACTTGGCAAAGGGGTAGAGCAGCGAGAGGTCTGGTTGGAATAGCAGGTGGGAGGCATTGTGTGTAGAGTACTTGTTCTTTGGTGGCAGTTCTTGAGGCTGAGGCTGGGTCCTTTAAATAATGTGGTCTTCATTTCGGCTCTGATTATCTTGTCTCTTTTTGGTGCGATCACTTGATGGTTTTGGCTGGCTATGGGTTCTCATGCCATAATGTCATCTGATCCTAGTAGTTATAGAGTACTCCGAATTCGGACATGGTTGATTGCAGATGTCACAATATATTGAGCTTACTATATATACCCACTATATATATACTGAGCTTACTATATATACTAACCATAATGTAAGCAATTAATTCTCATTAATGATATATTGATGATAGCTTGACTAGATATATATGGCTTATTAATATAAGCTCACTATTGTGATGTGTACAATCAACAATGCGGAGTACAAGTGACTGTTAAGATCAGATGACATAGTGGTATGACAATCAAATAAATAACCTAATCTGTCAATTGATCATACTAAAAGGAGCAATGATAACCTGAGCCGAAATGAAGAACACGTTATTTAAAGGACCCAGCCTCTGCCTCAAGAACTGGCACTGAAGAATAAGTACTCTATACACAATACCTCCTTTCTGCCACTCCAACCAAACCTCCTGCCACTCTACCCCTCTGCCAAGTCTCAAGACCATTGTCTTTGATGCTATCAAGAAGGCTATCTGGCACTCAGATACCTCAGACCATCTGAACTTCTATACTGAAGACCTTGGGCACTTTATTAACTATTGGTACATAATGAACCAACAGCTCAAAGATACCACCGAGCAGATGACCCTCTGGCACAACTATGAAATCAGATACCGTCTTTGCAATGAAACTCAAGAAGACAACTGGAAGACCTCATTACTAAATTGTTAACCACTAGTTGGCTGGTCAAGAGAGCCCTCCGCATTCACCAGATATTCTGCCATATCCCCTGGGCTATAGTACATTTGCAAGGAGTAACTATTTTAAGCCTTACTTACCTGACAGTTGAATAAGCCAACTGGGTAGAAGCCGAAGTAGCCAACTATATCAGAAGTAACTACGTCACTGTGGGAAGCCAACAAACCGAACCCACTTTGCCAGGTTTTCACACCACCCCTCTCTGAGATAACCATCAAGGTCACCTCTTGAGTCTCATGGAGATATTTGAAGGACCCCACATTACTATGAAAGTACCTGCTGGAGCTACCCAAATGACCCATCATTCTATTAGCCTTAATTTGTACTATATTATTTAGGAGTCAAATCAAGAGGAAGCTCAAGTCCCTGTCTTTGAAGAGGAGGATCAAGAACTCCAATACCCTACTCCTGAAGCAGCCCCCTCTGATACTGAAACCAACGAATCCTCAGAAGAAGAAGAAGAGGAAGAGCAACAGAGAGTCTATCAGTCCTCTGTCCACATTCAAGCTGTCTAAGGATTCGAGAATGTTTGTTGAAGATGATTGGCCACTATTCTACCCCCTCACCTCTTGGCTGGCACTCCCTCCTTTCGAGGAAAAGAATGATGAAGTCACATCCCAGCAAGTATTTGCCACTGATGAAGGGTACTATACTGTTTAAGCATTTTGTCAGCAACCCTAACCCCATGTCGGTAATCATCTGTCACATCATGCAAGCCAATAGTGCATCCGCATTCAGCATTACCATATCTGTATTCCAGTATAATCACCTATTGCATCGTGCGAGCCAATGGCACATCTGCATTCAGTATTACATCCATATCCTTATCCAGCAGTAAACATTTGTCACATCATGGCTTACAAACCAATAGCTTAACCACATAACATAGCAATACTATAGTTAACCCCAGATAGCAATAGTAACCAGATAGCAACCATACATTCAGTATGAGTGAACATGTATAAATACCCCCCCAACTATAGTGAATAAACCTCAGTCAATTGGTATTGCAGAAAAGTAGTTCACAACCAATTTAAGTTTTTGAGAAACTTTGGGAAAAGACTCCAAGAGTCAAGGATAACTCATGTTTAAGACTGCCGACCACTGCTAGGAAAACTGCCGCCAAGTTAAGGAAACCAGCCGCCCTGCTTAATTTAAGTCTGCCAGGAAACCATCACCGAGATCCCATTAACCGCCATTCGAACCGTCATTCGGACTATGCATTCAGCCTGCATTCAAGATCCAAGATTTGAGACCCGCAAATTCAAGTATTTAGACCCAGACCCCACACAAGATACTTAGCTTAGGGAATCTCGAACAATAGACACCAGCCAGCACAGGACTGCTATTCCAGAGACCCAACATCATCAAGTTAACAAGTCAGACAGATAAGCAAGCTATTGACCTCTGTTTTCTTTACCCACTGCACCATGAAGAGAATTACTGACTGATCGACTGACTGTCATAGACCCTCCATATATTCAAGTCTCGTCACAAATACTCACATATTTGAGCAACGAGTTTCAAGTAATTGCCACTAGGAAAGTCCACCTATCTATTATCCACTAAACAACCGAGCCATCATCATCAAAGTCCATCATCATCCATTATCCACCTGAACCCCTTTTGACAACAATTCAAATGAGCTGATCACATGATCATCTACTCAGAGATCCTTCTTTTATTCAACATATATATCGTGCACTTCACCAAGTGGTACAATTGAGCCAAGCTTGAAGCTTATAGTTTATACAAAATGCATGCCACATTTTGGGGGCTTAACTGGGAATAGTTTTCTAAAGACTTGACTTTTTGGCTCAAGAACTCAGTAGCTATCTACATTGGAGACTCCAGGAGAACCTAGCAGCCAGCAACAAGTTCAGAGACAGCCCTCTTCAGCAGAAAAGAAGGCCCATACCATTGTTAGAACAGCAGTCAAGACCTTATTCAGAAATAGTAGCCAGAAGACCGAATCCAAGGACAGAAGTGACCCAGACTACGGCTTGACCTTAAGGGAGAGAAGACAACTCAGAGGACAACCGAAACCCCTTTAGCTTCAAGACCTAGAAGAAGACCCCTCTGAGGAGTATCAGACCCGAATTTACAGGAAGAACTCCAACCAGAGTGACTATATCACTACAGTTGTCAATCGAGCCACCCCTTTAAACTGAGCTTATTTTGAAGCATCTGAAAGAGAGGAGGACTACCATCCATACAACCTAGAAGATGAGTTCAACCTATACCATCATACTGATAGCAACCCAGACTTTCAGCAAGGTGAACCAGACTACACTACTTCACAGCTGCAAGGAGCAGACAAATCTATCATCAGTTACATCAGTCCACTTGCACCACCAGTCATTCAAGCTTCAGTACCCTGGTCCCTTACTCCCTGCTACTATCTACAAGAAACAAGAAACAATGCTTCTCTCAGAGCCTCAGCATTTGATAGCCACTACCAGTCACTTAAGAGATCACTACCTTCAAGAGCCTATACTCTGGCCTTAATCAGCAGACCCAGATCTCCTACACTACCAAGACACCACCCTCTATCAGCACTCCCTATACATTGAGCACCTTCACCGACTCCCTCTCCACAAGGACCTTCAAGGAACACTACTCCTGAACCAGACTCAGACTATGAGGATAGTGAAGATGAGCCAGACATGAGTTACCTTCAGAAGTTTCATGGAGCAGACATTGAAGACATCGAGGAGTTCATTGGAGAAATCAAGGTACAAGTGGCTGCCAAGTAATGAGAGGCTCAAAGTCAACTTAGAATCATCAAGTCACTCTTGAGAGGCCCAGCTCTGTAGAGATATAACCAAGCCAAGGTTATTAGAGGAGATATTTATAGACAAGAATGCCTTGACCACCTTCAGAATACCAATACCCCCAAAGGTGCACCATCTACAAGAACTGGCTCCACATGCAGTTCAATGGTCTAGAGTGTCAACAAGAAGCACAGAAGGTCTTAACCTATATAACCCAAGCACCCAATGAAACCCTGAAGGGTTTCTACCATCAGATCCAAGCACAAATGATCAAGGCAAACCTCCAGCCTGCAGTCCAACTGGCATTGGCATCCACTACCTTCCTCAATGGTTTATACCCAAAACTCAGAAGGTAAGTCATTAGGATGGGTTATTAGAGCATTGAGCAGCAAGTCGCTGGAGCACAAGGATGTTGGGAAGCAGACTACAGACCAGCCCAATAAGACCACTGAGAGCCAGCTAGGGCTAAACCTTCAAGACCCCAAGGATCTACCACAGCAGAACAAGAGAACACATTCCTCAGAGCCCAGTTGGCCAACTACGAGAACAGACCCCTGTCTTCAGCCCCAGCCCAATTCAATCACTGCAATAGTAGCAGCCACCAAGGATTCAAGAGGACCTCATGACCATACTCATCAAACAGATGAAGGACTTAGCCATTGCAGTGGCACAGCTGAAGAATCAAGAAGGAAGACAACAAGACTACCATAATGATAATAGGCCAGACTACCAACAACAAGACAACAGGAGTTCTTCTCAGGCACTACCAGCTGTAACTGTAAGTTCAGCTACAACTGGTCCCCACACCCACACCTATTTCTACTGTAGAAATCAAGGCCACATCCAAAGGTACTGCCCAAGGAAGCAAGCTACTCAGTCCAATGACAGAAATGTCAACCTCATTCAGATGGATGAAGAGACATGAGAAATGGAAGAAGAAGTAGCCTGGCTTCATGGCCAAGATGATACCTATCCGTACTATGAAGCCTTTCCATCCAAGGTGACTTGGGATGCCGCCCCTGCACAGACCAGAGGACAAGGAAGACTACCAAGGATCCCACCCCCACTGCTGCTGGTGACAGTATCTACAGGCAAGCACCCAAGGCATGCCCATTTCTCCTTGGACACTTCCCAGGAAAATGACAAGCGAGTCAGAAGAGACACCCCTGAGCCTGAAGCTGGACCATCAAGAGCATCAAGGACTACTTCCCTGCTTGACCTCAAAGAAGATGAGCACATGAGTGTGGAGTCCTCAGCAGATGAGATGCCCATTAGGAATAAGAGACCTTGCCCTCAAGGAACTAAATATCGAAGGAGCAGCAAACCTCATGCAGCAGCCTCTCTTTGGGACCAGATCCATCAACAGAATGCAGGCCTCACTGTCAAGCAAGTCCTCAAGAATGCCCCAGAAGTTAGGCGAAAATTCCTAAAGGAAGCCAAGGAAGATACTAAGAGACTTCCTGTCCAAGGACCACACACACAAGAACCCAGCACTATCTACATGGTGCATGAAAATCAGTGACAGGAACATCAATCCACAAGACTTGCAAGTGGAAAGGTGCATGGAGAAAATGTCTGAATTCTTATTGACACTGGGGCAGCAGTCTGCATCATCACTCAAAGAATGCTAGAGAGAATCAGTTGGGGAATTGATGAAGAAACCAAAGCAAGAGTTATCATGGCAGATGGATCAGCATCTACCCCCCTTGGACTTGTATGGGATATCCCCATTCAAGTAGGGAAAGCCTGCCTCAATGTACCTCAAGCTGTCGTCACCCCAGCAACCTCCTATGACCTGATCTTGGGAACAGATTGGATGCACCAAGTCGGAGCCAATGTGGATATCAGAAGACAACTTCTAGTCTGCTCCATCCATGGACAGAAGCACAAGGTACCCATTGAGTCAAGAGGATCATCAAGGAAAGCAAGTTCAGCTCCCAAGACTGATATTGAAGGTCTAGCAGCAAGTATTGGCAGAGCCAATAATGAAAGAGCAGTACTTGACTTCACAGGACCATCCACACAACTGCCATCCCCACTGATAGTAAACCGGATTTCATGAGCCTTCCGCCTAGGCATGTGCGAGCACTTCAACCACTTCTATTCACTAAGAGATGATTGCAATACCTGCCGAGCCCTGGATCTTAGGAAGGTACCAATACCAATAATTTGTGATAAAGATGAATTGAGAAAGGTACCAGTCCACAGCCAAGCTCAGCCCCCAACTCTGAAGACCTTCAAGAAGACTTACCAAGAACAGCAAAAGGTCCTCTCCCACCAACCCATGGAGACTCTCACCATCGAAAGGGATAGCAACAGTACTTACACTATTACCCGAGCCCTTCAAGTCACTCTGCCAACCTATGATAAGTACCGGAAGAGGTACTCCACCAGCAAGAAAGTCAAGGAACAAAATGAAGGCTTTGTTAAGAAGGGGCACCGCAATTGTGAGAAGACCTTTACTTGCTATTGATTCGAACATCAAAGTGTCTACCTCAGTGAAGATGTCCACAGAAGTCAAGTCAAGAGAAAGGATCCCATCCTCCAAGAACCTAGAATTTGTTAGGCCTGCCAGAAGTGCAAGAAGATCGACCACAAAGGAGACTGTGAAGCCAAAAGCAAGACCATCATTTGGGACCTACCTCTGGAAGTCCTTGCTATCACTGCTGGTATTGCTGCCCACACCAAGAAAAAGAAGGAGTCAACCTTGCCTTCACTCTCATGGAAGCTCTGGACCCCCTCGGAAGAACCGGATTCAACTATACAAGAAACCCAAAGACAGGAGTACATTGACCCTTTTTCTAGCCAGAACGAATGGAGTTCTCACCTGCGATCACAGCTGCTGGAGAGCTATTCCTCAAGATGCAGCCAGTTGTCCAAGTTAAGTTGCTATCACCCTGGGCACAGCCACCTCTTGCACAAACAGAAGGATCAGTTGGATATGACCTATGCCTCCCTTACCAGTCAACAATTCAACCAAGAAGTACCAGGATGTTTGATCTGCAGATTGCACTTGCTATACTGCCAGGACTCTATGATCAACTAGCATCCAGGTCGTCATTGGCAGCTGAAGGAATCACTATTGAAGGAGGACTCATTGACCAAGACTACTAAGGCTCCCTGAAGGTCATTATCCACAACCATGGAAGGCATTACCAATACTTCAATCTCTTGAAGCCTCTCGCCAAATCCTCTTCATCAGGACTTCACAGCCTATCATTCAAGAGGCAGAGCAACTGGACAGCACCAAGAGAGGACAAGAAGGATTCAGAAGCACCAACAGGGACCCTAGTCACCACCCGTCAAGGCCCATGTAGCAAAAGTCGCCCAGTTCAGACAAATGAGACCCCATATCTGCCACCCTATTCGAGCTAGAGAAGACATCATCCTGTGGCCATATCAGAAATGAGACCTTGACATACACCTTCTGATGGAAGCCGACAACTTGATATTCAAACTGTCAATGGAGCTTCGAGAGAAGTATCACCTGCTCTTAGCTGAGGACTGAATTCATGACCAGATGTCGCCAATCCACATCCCTATCAGAAATATGGGCTTCAAGGTGATCATCATCCCCAAAGGAACAATACTGGGATATTTTGAATCACTGATAAACACTTATGAAGAAGAAGTCTATGAGTTCTGAAGAAATGGCAAGCCCTCTCTGGTGAGACTGATGGTACCAGAGAGGAAGACTCAGCGAGCTCAGCAATCAAAGCTGTCAATATTGAGACAACTCTAACCAAGGACCAGCAATAGCAGATACAGGAATTGATAGAAGAATACAAGGATATATTTATCACCACATACAATAACTTCCCCAAGATGGGCAAGACAGGCAAGACAGATAACACGGGCAAGACAGGAAAGATGGGCAAGACAGACAAGATGGCAAGATAGGCAACATGGGCAAGATGGGCAAAATGGGCAAAATAAAACAAGTAAGACAGGCAAGACAGGCAAAATGACACAGGCAAGACGGGCAAGATGGGCAAGATGAGCAAGATGGGCAAAATAGGCAAAACAGGCAAGATGGGCAACACGGGCAAGACAGCAAGACAGCAAGACAGGCGACATGGGCAAGATGGGCAAAATGCAAAATGACACGGATAAGACTGGTAAGATGGGCAAGATGGGAAACATGGGCAAGACAAGATGGGCGATATGGGCAAGATGGGCAAAACGGGCAAAACGACAGGCAAGATGGGAAAGACGGGCAAGCTGGGCAAGCTGGGCAAGATAGGTAGGGTAATACGGGCAAGACAGGCGAGACAGGCAAGACAGCAAGATGGGCGACATGGGCAAGACAGGCAAAACAGGCAAAACGACACAGGCAAGATGGGCAAGACAGGCAAGATGGGCAAGACAGGCAAGATGGGCAAGACAGGCAAGATGGGTAACACAGGCAACACAGGCAAAATGGGCAAGATGGGCAAGATGGCAAGATGGGTGACATGGGCAAGATGGGCAAAACGGGCAAAACAACATGGGCAAAATGGGCAAGATGGGCAAAACAGACAAAACAGGCAAGATGGGCAAGATGGGCAATACAGGCAAGATGGCAAGATGGCAAGATGAGTAAGATGGGTAAGACAGGCAAGACAGGCAAAACGATACAGGCAAGACCGGCAAAATGGGCAAAATGGGCAACATGGGCAAGACAAGACAGGCAACATGGGCAAGACGGGCAAAATGGGCAAAATGACAGGCAAGACAGGCAAGACAGGCAAGATGGGCAAGATGGGCAAGACAGGTAACACGGGTAAGACAGGCAAGACAGTCAAGACAGCAAGATGGGTGACATGGGCAAGACAGGTAAAACAGGCAAAACGACACAGGCAAGATAGGCAAGACAGGCAAGACAGGCAAGATGGGCAAGATGGGTAACACAGGCATGATGGGCAAGGAAGCAAGATGGGCAACAAGGGCAAGATGGGCAAAGTGGGCAAAATGACATGGGCAAGATGGGCAAAATGGGCAAACGATACAAACAAGATGAGCAAGATAGGTAACATGGACAGACGGCAAGTCAGGTGACATGGGCAAGATGGGCAAAACGGGCAAAATGACACAGGCAAGATGGGCAAGACAGGCAAGATGTGCAAGACAGGTAACACAGGCAAGACAGGCAAGACAGGCAAGATGGGCAAGATGGCAAGACAGGCAACATGGGCAAGATGGACAAAATGGGAAAAATGACATGGGCAAGACAGGCATCCGGGCAACATGGGCAAGACAGGCAAGATGGGCAAGATGGGGAGGCACTAATAGGGGTAGGCCAGGTGCACTAGATGCCAAGTACTTGAGGTAGTTGGGGCTCACAACCCATACTCACTCTTGGGTGGGGTAGGCTGGGTAGGAGGATCTAGTTACTCAGGCAGTGAGGTCGCAACTCACACCCTAAAGGTGCTAAGATTGTTATTGGTTTAGAAATTGTAGTGTTGTGGGTGTGGCATGAGGATATATTGCATATTTTAGATAGTTAATAAATGGGGCTCTGGCCTATAGAGGAAAAAA
>RQIL01008442.1:0-12048 GCA_003951145.1 Jimgerdemannia lactiflua | reverse complement strand
TTTTTGTCCAAGTACTATTGTCTCACACTTATACTAATTCAACTTCTGGCCAGAGTATCTTTCATACCAGCCAACTGTCTCCTTGAGCTCCTCCACATATTGAACAGAGTCCAGACTGACCACCATGTCATCTACAAAGGCACCAACCTTCCAATTCACCTCTAATACTGTCAATCCTCCAATCCTCCTCCTAATCCTATCCAGAAATAGTTCCAGTGACAGAGAATACAAAATAGAGAACAGAGGGTCCCCTTGCAGCACTTCTCTCCCCAATGAAAATGGAACTCCTTGGTGGCCATTCACCTTTATGGCTGCCTTGCTTCCCTCCAATATCTGCATGATGGCCTGCCCCAGTCTCTCTGGGATTCCAACAGTTTAATAAATATTCACTATTATCAAGAAAGCTATGAGAATATATATAAGAAGGACTCCAAGCCTAAATCTCTATATAAGAGACCTCTAATACTATACTCTCAACTACTGTGAAATGGAGACCAGAATTACTACTATCACTAAGTGCTTTTAGATATAGTAAGAGTATAAGATAGAATATTATCTCTATTAAGAATTCTCTTAAGTCAGCTCTCAAGAAATTACTAATACTATATATAGATAGATATAAATAGCAATTAGCCAAAATAGTTTACCAAATCTTCAGGTATATATATATTCTAGATTATCTCTAATCTAGAGTATATCAAGATTTCAGATATTTAAGAACTAATAAGTTACTAAGTAGACTACCTTGAAGAAATAATTATAGAAGAGATCCAATCTACTATTATAACTAAGAGTGATGAGGTTCAAGATATCTGAAACTCAATCCTAGAAGACAATCTAGACCAGTTTATTTATACTATTTTAAGGCTCTCCTCTAGGAGTTTGATCACTTCAGAACTCTATAGATATCTCTACTTTATGGATAAAAACAGTATTGATTTGAGACTAGTACTTTTAAATAAATTAAATAAATTCAAATTGAATCAAATTGAGAGTCATTTGAATTAAATCAAATTGGGAATTTTTCAATTTAAATAAAGTTTGAATCAAATTGAGAATTTAAATCAAATTGAGAGTTTGAATCAAATTTCAAATCAAATTAGTCTTTGATTTAAATCAAATTAAATTGAATCTTTGATTTGTTGGAAGTACTATTGGAGACCTTAAGAGCAGCAGATCAATCCTGCACCTTTTGCCAATGATGATATTACTATTAATGATATCACTCCTATCAAAATAACTCAAAAAATAGTAATGACCCATTTATCTTATGGGAAAATAATCTTAGTGACCTCCTAGAGGAGTATTATAGACTTTCTTTCTCATCCTTAGAGTACTCTACAGATTTAAGCTTAAGTATAGAGGATGCAGAAAATTATCTGACCAATATTCTAATGATAGTAATCTTCTTTTGACAAATAATCTTAAGATTGAAAAGAGTGATAAAGATGATATAATTCTGGTTACTGAATTTTAAATTGAATAAGAATAGCTCTATTATGCTCCTTTCTCCACTACCATATCAGTCATAAGATCTGACAGACAACTAGCTGAGTTCTTTTTTTCCTAACTTATAATCTCTCTATCTTAATGCAGTTTGCTATACCTATTGTAGAGTAGTGGAAGGATGGCAATAGTGATGAGTTGTCTCTCTTTTCGTATCAGATCAGTGTTTCTTTTACTTCTTTGCAGTTTCTGGTATCTCTAGCTATATCTAGAATATACTTATCTCAGTATAATATCTTTTTTCTTTACTATTATCAATAAGATATCATCTCAGTATATTATGGGCTATATAGAGAGTCAGCTAACCATAGATATTAAGTGCCAGTATAGATTATCTGCAGGTTATCAGTATCTATAGTAGGGCTCTCTGAGCTTTAGTAAGCTTCTTGATCAGTATAGTTCTAGTATAAGTAACTGCTTTTGTAATATTTTAGTATAGTTTATTTCTTTTCTTTGTCTTTTTAGTACTTTCTGTAATCTTCCAGTACCTTCTGAATGATTAAAAATCCTTTCTTGGTACTAAGTCACAGCTAGAACATTCTTGTCACTTCTATTCCAGTCTTAGCTAGTCACAGAACTTCATGGAATATTGTGGATCTTATTTGTCATCATTGCTGAGAACCTTCCACTTGGCATTTCCATTGATTACTCAGATCCTTCTGGATTCTTCTTTCATATCTTGTATAAATATCCTCTCTGTTCTCTTGAATAAAGCTCAGAATATTTTCTCCCAGAAATCCCAAGATCATCCTGAACTCTTAGTAACTCTTCGAGCTACTTAGAACTACTAGAATCAAGTTGCTTCCTCATTTAAGAAATCAGAACCATTATACTTGGTAGCAGCAGTTAAGTTACACCTTGCCTAAACAAAAAACCTCTCAAGAACTAGTCAAACACTATGTCTATTGACACTAATGACTAGAGTAATACTCCTTACAACAACTATGTCCCACAGAATACTCCCTATATCCAATAAGAAAAAGAGGACAAGATTCCTAATCAGTCATCTGGGACTCTAGAAAGCCTGCTGCACACCATACTGGCTCAAATTTCCCAACTTTAAGAACACCTAGACAAGAAGGAGGGCAAAGCTCATGCACTATCTACATCTATACTGTAACATAGCAGACGCTAAACTTAGCAAGTACATCAGATTTCTTGATCTTGAATTCTTGTCTTCTTGACTCCCAGAGTTGGTAGTTCCATGAGGCCAAATGTGTCAAAGAGGTAATCCTGAAAGTCCCTTTATCGGTATACTTGTTCTTTATGCTAACACTTTCGATCTGAGGTTTATTCACTCTAAGATACTGGGTTATTTATACAAGTTTGCTAACTATGAGGTGGTTGAGTTACATGGCCAAGCTGTGAGTCATCTCGCTACTTGGCAAAATAATCTTGCCACTTGGCAGAATGCTATACTATATCGGGTCTTCGATCTCGCCATTTGGCAGAATAATCTCACCATTTGGCAGAATCGGGGACTACTAACTATAAGACTATACTAATTCGGGACTATTCGCGATCAAATGTCTATCCCTTATTCCTTCTTCCATATTTGGTTCTACTGTCACAACTTCCTCCTGAATAGATGGTTTCATCCCTGAAACATCTTATTCAAACTCCCAGGCTTCGATGGTCTGAATGGTTTTGTACTGGGCAATTTGTTGCGTCACTGTGTCCCAATGGTGTCGCTTGACTCGGTCAAAGTCTGAGGGGGCTATCCCTCTCAGGTGGGCTAATGCTGACTCATCATCTTGAAATAATTTGTGGATTCTCTTGGCGATAGTGACTTGAGCAAGAGAGAGCTGACATTCGGCAATCCAATCGTCTTTGGTCATGTTCTGGTTCTGGTTGAGTATCTGTCCGAGCTTGAAGTACTTTTGGAATTCTGTGCGATGCTGATAAGCCTTGAAGTGTGAGATTCAAGCAAGATGGGTCTGCACGATACTTCTGATACTGTCAAACGATTCTTCTATAGTTGGGGGCTCTGTGGTATGCCATTGTCTCTCGATGGCTCTTTGGGCGGCACTAGTGATCTTGAGTGCTGTTGCAGTGCTTCAGTTATTGGCCATGATACTTCTTGAGTCGGTTTCAATGGATGGTAGTGGGAATTATTGTGCCTGTGAGTTTCCGCAGTCGAAAGGTGGTCCCTTTTATATCTTGCACTAGATAAGGTCCTTCCCACTTGGGCTCCAGTTCTCATGACCAAGAAGCTTCTACTATGTTCTGGTACACTAGGACTTTGTCTCCTATCTTGATAATCTCTAGGGGCTTGTGAGTCTTTTCCACATTGTTCCGCTGTAGTGCCTGCGCCTTGATGATATAATCCTCTGCCTTTTTCCTAATTTGATGCAATCTCCGTATCTCTGTGTCCACATGCTTCCAGATTGCGTCATTGTTTGCTGACAAACTTCTACTAGAACTTTCTTCTCTGAACAGCATTTCTCGTGGTGTGAAATGGATGCTTTGTAATCATATATCCCGCAGAGTGGATAATGCTATTGGCAGATAGTGGTCCCAGTTTTCGTATTCATCATAAATCTTGGCAATGACATTCTTGAGAGTCTTGTTGGTTCGTTCTGCCTGTCCATTTCCTTGTGGGTGATAGGCTGTGGTCTTGATGTATTGAATCTTGTACTTTTTGTAAAGAATCTCGTAGAACTGGTTGACAAATTCCGTTCCTCTATCTGTAGTAACTTGCTTCAGGGTCTTAAATCGGCAGATGATTTCTCTGTGCAAGAAATCAGCAATTGATTGTGCATTGGCTTCTTTGAGGGGTCCAGCTTCTACCCATTTCGTAAAAAGGTCTACAATCACAATGACATATCGGTTGCCTGTCAATGTCAGGGGTAGCGGACCGATTACATCTATTGTGATGTGGGCAAATGGTATTGGCTCAATGTTCGCTGATCTGGGGGCTTGATTCTATTGGTCTTGTTTCTGCTTCTGGCATTTGTCACAGGTCCTGACAAATTGCCTGATATCTTCTTCCATTCCTGGCCACCACATGGTTCTCTTTGCCTTGTCATATGTGTTTGTTCCTCTTATGTGACCTTGCTTATGTACTTCCTTCATTACTTGATTCTTCCAGTGCTCGGGGATGACTAATTGCTGTCCTTTCTTGAGTGTTTCTCCATCAGTTTCGAATTGTTTCCATGTCCGATTAATAATTGTTTTTGTCCATTCTTCCAGATGCAGGGGCATCTTTCGCTGCCCCAAGTAGCTGATGATTCCATAGTACAGCTCCTTATTCATGATGTTTGTATGGGGTTTGGGTCCTTCGGGGCATCCGTGAGAGGGCATCAGCATTGGCATTCGTTCTTCCAGGGCGGTGGGTGATTGTGGCATCATAGGCTTGCAGTTTCATGATCCATCGGGCATAGATTCCTTTTGGCTCACTGGTGGTGAGCAACCAGGTGAGTGCCAAGTAGTCTGTCTGGATGGTGAAGTGTCTTCCAGCCAAGTAGTAGTGGAACTTCTCTATGGCCCAGATAACTGCAAGACATTCTAGCTTGTATGACTCATAGGACTGCTCAGCTCCGCGAGTACCTCTGCTGAGATAGGCTACCACATATTCGGCACCTTTTTTCTTCTGAGCAAGGACAGCTCCAAGTCCCATTGCGCTGGCATCCGTCTGCAGGATGAACTCTTGAGTCCAGTCAGGTCTTCTCAAGATTGGGGCCTGTGTCAATCTGGTCTTGAGTTCATTGAAGGCCAGTTGCTGCTGTTGTGTCCACTGGAATTTGACCTCCTTCCTGAACAGGTCATAAATAGGACTAGTGATGTGAGAGAATCTTTGAATGAATCTTCTATAGTAGGATGCAAGACCCATAAAGGCCTGAGCTTTGGTGATGCTGGTGGGTACTGGGTATGCTGCTACTGCCTTGATTTTTGTGGGGTCAGTATGTGTTCCTTCATGATTAATGATGTGTCTGAGATATGCAATTTCTTCTTCTCCAAATTTGCATTTCTTAGGCTTGATGTAGAGGCCGTGTTTGCAGAGCCTTCCAAGGATTTCCTTGATGTGTTCCAGGTGTTCCTTGGCTGTCCAACTGAAGATGATCACATCATCCACATATACCATCATTCATTTTTCCATAACATCCCTAAAGATGCTATTCATCATTCGTTAGAAACTTGCTGGTGCATTGCACATTCCAAAGGGCATGCGAAGGTAGACATAGGTTCCATCCGGAGTAATGAAGGCTGATCTTTTGCTGGCTTCAGATGTAAGGCCAATTTGGTAGAATCCTGAGAATAGATCCAGGGTGGTGTAGAACTGTGCTTCATTTTCCAACATAATGAGGATATCACCAATATTGGGTAATGGTTGTCTGTCCTTTTCTATGACCTCATTGAGTCTTTGGTAGTCTGTGCATAGTCTTGGTGCGAATTCTCCTAGTCAGCTTTCTTTCTTTGGTGCTAGGACGATAGGTGATGACCAGGGGCTGCTAGCTTCCTTGATGATTCCAGATTCCTCCATCTCCTTGATTTCCATCTTGAGCCATTCCCTATAAGCTGGTGGAATAGGGCAGGCCTTCTGATAGATTGGCTTTGCATTTCCTGTGTTAACATCATGATAGAATAGGGGTTTCTTGGTCTTGATGTCCTTGAAGTCTGTGGCCAGTATATCTTCGAATGTATGCAAGAGATCTGCTAATTCCTTCCTGAGGAGGAAGTTCCTTCCGACTATGTAGGTGTGTTTGTCTTGACTTTCCTCCTTCTTGTGCTCTAGTTCAGTAATCTTGGTTGCTGCAAAGGCTCCTCTTCCTGTAGAGCCAAATCCAGCTCTTTCTCACTCAGTTTGCCTGATATTGAAGACTTCTTTGATTTTTGGGTTAAGGACAGGTAGGATGAGTATTTGTGCCAGCTGATCCTTCTTCCTTACTTCGAATGGAATTGTTGGGTTGTGATTCCTGGCAAGGAGGAGGATTTCTCCTGTGTAGTCTGAGTCGATGACTCCTCCTTCTATAGATATTTCACTTTTTGCTAAGCTGCTTCTTGTCTTGAGGATTCCAACATGGTTTGGCGGGATGGTTACTTCAATTCCTGTTCTGAGGATGGTGGTGGTCTGTGGTTCGAGGATTGTATGGGTGGTGGTAGATAGATCCATTCCAGCTGCATTTTCTAATTTGTACTGAGGCATGACTGCGTCGGGGTGGATTCTTCATATTTTGACTATGATATCTTCCTCCTCATCTTCACTATCATCTGATAGTTCTGGTGGTCCATCCTCAGGTTCCTTCTGATTTCTTTTTGGCCTGTTGGTAATCTTCTTTACTTCGATGATGCAGGAATAGCAGCGATCCAAGTGTTGGGCACAGTACATTTCTTCACCATGGGGGCACCTTCCTTGTGGGGCATATCCATCTGCGATTCTTATATACCATTCTTCGTCTGATAGCTGCTTGCCTTTTCCTTTCCTTGTAGTGACCATATAGGCCTCTTCTTCTTGTTCTTCCTCCATCTCGGGGTGGACTCCTTTGTGGACATTGATGGGAATTCTGATCTTCCTGCCTCTATAGACAATCTGCATCTTCTGAGCACTGAGATCAATCATTGCCTTGGTTTTATGAAGCCACTGATTGCCGATGAGGATATCATAGTTGGTTGCATTGGTGACGATGACATCTACTGGGATAGTGGCTTCTCCGAACTTGATTGGAACATCCTGGATTTTTCCTAAGGGAGTTGCTCACGTTCTATCCGCTGTAATGAATACTAGTTTGGTAGCTTCTTCTATTTCCCAGCCCAGGTGGTCTACTGCCTTCTTGGTAATGAGACATCCTCTGGCTCCAGTGTCAATGATGGCTTCAAAGACTCAGTCTTCAATCTGGCAAGTGGCATAAGCTGATGTTTTCTGATTATCTTCACTCTCTTCATCTGAGTCTTCTTGTGCATTGTTGGCTTCGATTATTCTCCAGCCTTGGTCTTTGCTGATATCTGAGATTCCTGTTCTTATTTGTTATCTGAAAGTCAGAATTTCTGCAAGTTGATCGAAGGTTGCATTGACTTTTTGGTCTTTGAGGTCCTTGAAGATATCATACTTGAAGGTCTTGGTCTTGCGCAACTTCTGCTCCTTCTTTCCCTCACTTGATGGTGTGGTGTTTCGGATGATATCTTCTACTGCTTGTTCTAGCTTAGCATCTTGTTCCAGCTCCATGTCCTGGTCAGCCTCACTTGGCTGTGTCTCTTTTTCGATGGCCGCTTCTGATCTCTTTATTTGTGCTTGAGTCTTCTTTGGAGGTCTCTCCACTGGCTTCTTATAAGGAGTAGCTCGGTTGTCCTTCTTGCTTGAGGTAGCAGGGTAAGCTTTCCATTCTTCCTGCTCTTCTTCTGATTCTCCAATTTCCTCGAAGGTGATAGTATTTGCCTGTTCTCGATTCCTAGCTGCATTGCTTGGCTGAGCCTTGTGCTTGTTCTCTGCCATGCATTCTGAGGCATAATGGCCTTCTTCCTTGCAGTTGTAGCATGTTATAGATCGTCTTTCATTCGTGGCAGTGAACTTCTGCACCAGTTGTCTTTTGAACTCTTTGACTATGTCGCTGAGATGTACAGTCATTTCTGCAAACTGTTTGGCCAGTTCCTCAATTGGATCAGCCTTCCTTGGTTCTTGTTGTAGTGGTTGTTGTTGTTGAGTATTCTGGTTGACTATGGCATTTGGGACTATGTGGGTATTCCTTGGTTCGATCTTTACTCCAGTTATTCTTTCCATCATGTGGCCTTATGGGTGCCTGGCAGTCTAGTATCTTTGGGCATAGGTGACTTTCTGTCCTAGGTCTAGTGCCATTGGGGTGGATCAGATGGCTAGGGCGATTTCTTGGTGGATACCTTTCATAAAGGTATTTTCGGCCACCTGGTCTTGAACTGAATCAGGATAGTCCGCAAGGACTATTTGGTGCTGGATCCTTGTGTAGAATGTGTTTGGGTCTTCGGACATTCCTTAACAAATGGTGTTTAATTGATCCTTGAGGGCTTGTTTGATTTCATCGGTGTAGTAGGCATTTCGGAGGCAAGCTTTCATGGCTAACAGTGTTGCCAGGGCATCAGCTCCTGCATGGTTGACTGCAGTGAAGGCAGTTCTTGCTGGGCCTCGAAGGCTTACAGGGAGTAGGGCTACTTGTTGTGCTGGTGTTAAGGTCCTAACAGCAGCGTATTGCTCGAAATCATCAATGAAAGTGATGATTGATTCGTCGGAGGTATATCCATGGAATATGGGTGGTCTCATATCCATTCTGTCTGGTTGGGTTGTGTGGGTTCTTGTGGCAGTTGTTCATTGTTCAGCTTGAAAGTGAGAGATTCGTCTTGAATCACCAGCCAATGGGCACCAAGTTGTAACGTAGCGGACGCTAAACTTAGCAAGTACGTCGGATTTCTTGATCTTGAATTCTTGTCTTCTTGACTCTCAGAGTTGGTAGTTCCGTGAGGCCAAATGTGTCAAAGAGGTAATCCCGAAAGTCTCTTTATCGGTATACTTGTTCTTTATGCTAACACTTTCGATCTGAGGTTTATTCACTCTAAGATACTGGGTTATTTATACAAGTTTGCTAACTATGAGATGGTTGAGTTACATGGCCAAGCTGTGAGTCATCTTGCCACTTGGCGAAATAATCTTGCCACTTGGCAGAATGCTATACTATATCGGGTCTTTGATCTCACCATTTGGCAGAATAATCTTGCCATTTGGCAGAATCAGGGACTGCTAACTATAAGACTATACTAATTCGGAACTGTTCGCGATCAAATGTCTATCTCTTATTCCTTCTTCCATATTTGGTTCTACTGTCACAATATCTATAATGGTATCTCCGACTACAGTCACAATCAAGCTTCAGAAGCCTGATACCTTTGATGGCTAAAGAGAAGGACTGTCTACTGATGCTTGGCTTTTCCAATTGGAGCAGTATGGAGAACTGACCAATTTGGATGAAGCAGTACTAGTCCAATTTGCCACCACACTTCTTCAAAGGAATGCTACAATCTGGTGGTGAAATTATGTCTAGAACACAAGATTCTCTGGCCAAATCAAGGTCTGGGGTGAATTCTCAGATACTATTAAGGGCTAATTCAAACCTATCAACAGCACCAAGGTCACATGAGACTGCCTGGCAAATGTCAAACAACTCAAGTCTGTATAAGCATATAATGCACAATTCCTATCTATTCTTCTGAAGCTGCCTCATGTCACTGAAGACGAGAAGGTTGATAAGTACATCCAAGGTCTCAAAGGACAAACCTGAGTTCATGTTGAACTTGAAGAACCCAAAGACCTAGACACTATAATGAAAATTACTGATAGGTTTGATATCATTACCTATGGCAACTGCTTTGAGCAGAAGAGACTGCCATTCAACAACAACCTCAGAAGAGAGGAAACCAAAGTCAGAACTGTTGGACCTGCTCTCATGAATCTAGACACCATCAATAAAAACAAGAAGAATAAGCTTATATCTGAGGAAAAGGAGTGTCTCAAGAAGGCTGGAGCCTGCTTCTTTTGCCAACAGCCTGGCCACATTGCTACAAAATGTCCTAAGAAGACTGCCAAACCCAAGAGGATCCTGGTCCTATCTAAAGACACCCAAGGTCATTAAGTCAAATAAGAAGTTGTACTCAATTTCATGCGAGTTAACTCCAAGGTCCAGATTTCTCAAGTACAATCAGAAGGAGCCATTGGTTTAGACCTTCAATCTATACAATAAGTCACTATTCCTGCCTATGAAAAGAGGCTTATTCCAACTGGTCTTGCAGTCGAAATACCCAAAGAACATTATGCAAGAATTGTACCAAGATCTGGTCTCAGTATTAAGTACTCACTGGATGTTAGTGCTAGAGTTATTTACCCTGACTTCTGAGGAGAAATGCAAGTCCTACTAGTCAACCACAAGGATCAATCTTATACCATCAATGAAGGTGACAGAATCATACAGCTCATTCTGGAGTGAGCCACCCTGCCTGCCATCAAGGAAGTCACCAAGTTGTCTCTAACCAAGTAAGATCAGAAAGGCTTTGGCAGTACTGACCAAGTTGCTAGCATAGCCGAGAACTGAGCCAACTCAATGCTCATCTTCAAAGGTCTAGTCAAAGGTCAAGAACTAGATGTTCTTATAGATAGCAGAGCTATTGAGAACTTCATCAACAAGAACCTCATTGACAAGCTCAAGATTCTCACCAAGCCAGCTGGCAAGAATGGTGGAGTTGTCACTGCTGATGGCACCACTCTACTGATTAACTCAATTGCTGCTAAACTTCCCCTCAAGATTCAGAAGTACTGGGAACATTTAGATTTTGAAGTAGCACCCCTAGGAGATCATGACCTGATCTTAGGTAAATTCTGGCTTATGTGACACAACCCATACATTGATTGGACCAAGAATGAAGTTACCCTGATTCAAGATGGAGTCAACATTACAATCAAACTAGACAAGACTCAGATGAAAACACCAATTACCACTCTTTCAGCAATCCAGTTCAAGAAGGCTCTCAAGAAAGCTACCTGTGCCTTTGTTGTACTAATCTGACTCAAGAAAGAAGACAAGAAGCTATCAATCAGTGAAAGTGGCAAGCTACTGCTAAAAAAGTACAAGGATATCTTCCCAGACAAGCTACCTGGTCTACCACCTTCAAGAGACCATGACCACGAAATCAAGCTGGTACCAGATACAGCCATTTCTAAGAAGAAGATGTACCACATGTCACTACTTGAAATTGAAGCAGTCAAGAAGGAACTCAATGAACTCATCGAGTAAGGAGCCATTCAGCCAAGCAAGTCACCTTTTGGCTCCCCAGTCCTATTTGTCAAGAAGAAGGATGATACCTTGTGAATGTGCATAGACTACTGTGCACTCAACAAGATTACTGTCAAGAATCATTACCCACTGCTACTCATCGACCAAATATTTAATACCCTCAAGAATGCCAAATACTTTACCAAGATTGACCTTACCTCTGAGTATCACCAAATTCGCATCAAACTAGAAGATATATCCAAGATGGCATTCATGATACCATTTAGACTATACAAATTTCTAGTCATGGCCTTTGGTCTCACCAATGTACCAGCAATCTTTCAAGACCTCATGCAGACTGTCTTCAAGGATCAGCTCTATATCTTTGTACTTGTATACATTGATGACATCCTGATCTTTAGTGGCACTGAAGAAGAATATCTCAAACACCTTGAACAAGTCCTCAAGAATACAAGCTTTATGCAAAGCTCAAGAAGTGTGAGTTCTTCAAAGATCAAGTCGAATATCTTGGACACATTATATCAGCCAAAGGGATTCAAGTAGACCCAAGGAAAATACAAGCCATTGAACAGTGGCCTGTGCCAGCAAGTCTCACTGAACTTAGGTCCTTTCTTGGTCTGGCTGGATACTACCAATGATTTGTCAAGAACTTCTCTGACATAGCAGAATCTTTGACAAACCTCCTGTGAAAGGAACTCAACTCTGACCACTATATTCTCTACATCTGAGACACCTTCTGTTAACAAGTTTTTCAAGAACTCAAGAACTGCCTGACCCATGCACCTGTCCTTTTTTT
>RQIL01008431.1:0-12049 GCA_003951145.1 Jimgerdemannia lactiflua | reverse complement strand
AAAAAAAAGACACATCTAGTTTACCATCCCAAAGGCAGTTGTGACTAAAGCTATCACCTATGACATGATCTTTAGTACTAATTGGATGAAGAAGATGAATGCAGATATTAATATTGGTCAATAAGTGCTCAAATTCAACTACAGAGGAAAGAAGTACTGAGTCAAAGTCATTAGTTTTGAGCCATCAAAGAAAAAGAAAAAGGTGACTATTCAAGAAGAATATATCAGTAGTGAAGAATCCACTACAGAGGAGAAGAAAGAGGAGGACTCCAAAAATGACAATGACCCCAGACTGAAGCCCCAAATTAATATGTTAGAAGACAGACTAGAAGATAATGTATAAGTATAAGATACTATCTCTATTATAATCAGAACTATTGCTGGAGAAATCAGAGGATGCACCAAATGCCTCCAAAGACAGAAATGTGAAGAACACTCATCTAGATATATGGGAATTCAAAAGAGCCCTGGTACTATATGCTCTGAATACAGGAGAAAGAAGAAAAGATGCCTTCACAATACTTAACTAAAAATCCATACACAAGTCATGCCCAATCCTGACATCAAAGCAGCAGAAGTATAAGTAATTTGGGACCACTCACTAGAGGAAGAAGATGATGGCATTTCCAAAAATGAAGAGCTCCTTGCAATTGTTTCATGGGATGATCTGAATTGGATACCACAAGAAGGAGAAAATAATGATACCCTCTAGAGTGAAGAAGAAGCTGAACCCAGCTCACAGCCAGTTATCCCAAGGCCTGAAACTCATTAAGAAAAAACCTTTAGAATGGGCAGATGCTCCCATCAAGTCATTTTCCACTCACTAAGAGACTACTGATATCAATGCCACATTTTGGATCAATAATCAAGATAGTCTCTTGAATGAAAATCCCTGAAAATCATTGCAGAAGGAATCTCATTCCAAGAATTAGTCACTACACTTGCAAAGAGAAGAAATGGAGTAGGATTCTTCACTCAAACTGAAGTAAAGCCCCTCTCTACTCTCCTACTTAAGTATGATGTGAATGGATACAGATTCTCAAAGCTAGGAGAGATCAAAGAAAGAAAGAAATACTTCCAAGCCATAAGATATTATTATCATGAAAAGCATTTCAGATGCTGGCCTTATTAATATAAAAAGATCCATCTCAGCAAGGATGTGATTGTACACATACTTAAAAGAGGTGATGACCAAGCAAAGATTCGAAAAGAGAAAAAGAAGAAGCCTACAAGGAAGGTCCTCAAGATATATGACTTAGGAGAAGATATTCTGGTCCTCATTTATCATACAACTTACTAAAGATGGATAGATGATGCTATCAATTTTATGGAAGCCCTGGACCCCACCAGAAAAAGAGGAATAAATTATCTTCAAGACCCCTCTACTGGAGCAAGATGGCCACATCTAGATATCAGAGATTGGAGATCTGAAGCCACAGAAGTCTTAGCCCATGGATAGTCTATACTTGGC
This sequence comes from Jimgerdemannia lactiflua, assembly GCA_003951145.1. Classification (NCBI taxonomy): domain Eukaryota; kingdom Fungi; phylum Mucoromycota; class Endogonomycetes; order Endogonales; family Endogonaceae; genus Jimgerdemannia; species Jimgerdemannia lactiflua. The sequence continues at coordinate 10,578 of RQIL01008431.1, read as the reverse complement.
AAGAATATTGCACAGTTCACCCTGCTTTATCTCAATGCAATTCTACCAATAAAGGCATACCAAGAAGATGTTGGCAATGATCTTAGCAGTCTTTATAATACTATTATAGGTCCTGAAAGTACAAAGCTCATCAGAACTAATATTGCCATATAACTACCAAAAGGAATTTATATCTAGTTGACCTCAAGGTCTGGACTAGCTCTTGAAGGACTCTCTACTGAAGGAGGAACTATTGATCCAGGATATACAGGTGAAATAAAGGTCATCTTATAAAATAGAAGTGGTGAATAGATTTAAATCAATAAAGGAGACAAAATCACACAAGCAGTCTTCCTCAAATACAAGACTTCTCAGTTGCAGAAAGTACCCAAACTCACTCAAGATACCAGATAAACCAAAGGATTTGGAAGCTCAGACAAGAAGGAAGTACATCTCCTTCAGATCAGCCAATTCAAAGCAAATGCCCCTCAGTAAGTTTTCTACCAATCAGTAAAGCTTCACAAGAACTTCATCCTTGAGCCAGGAGAGCAAACCACCATTAAAATCTTTGTACCACCTGACCCCAGGAATCTTTTCTTTGAATCCAATGAAGAAATCTGAAACTTGCATATAGAAGAATATATGTATATTCTCTGACAAGATGAATTCAGTACACTTCCAAGCAACCAATATAAGCTGGGAAAACATTATCTTACCAAAAGAAACCATTATTGGACACCTGGTACCTTATCTTAATCAAATATATAGAGAAGTTTATGAATTAAACTTACAGAGAAACAGCAAAAGATTACAGAAGAAAGGAAAGACCCCTCTGCAATCCAGGAGAAAGTGAAGCCTTCCACAAACATTGGAGAAGAATTGACACCTCAGCAACAATAACAATTGATCAAACTCCTTCATAAATATCAGAACATCTTCATCAAAGACTATGGCAACCTACCATACAACCCATTATACCACCACAGTATAAATATAGAAAATGCAACACTTATCTGACAGAAGCTATATAGGATACCCCACTACTTAAAGATATTTGAAAAAGAACATATATAGGAACTCCTAGATAATGGAGTTATCTGACCCTCCACTAGCCCTTGGACCAGGCCTATACTTATAGTACCAAAGAAAGGAGGATAGAGACTTGTTGTAGACTTTACATAGTAACTGAAAAAGATGTATACCCTTTGTTCTGAATTGATAACCTTCTGGACTAGCTACAAAATACAAGATACTTCAGCAGTATAGACCTATTCACAGGGTTCTATAAGATACCAATGGACCCTAAAGACATTCAAAAGACAGTTTTTCTTACTCTATGAAAATTGTTTGAATATCTCTAAATACTCTTTGGACTCTGCAATGTACCCCCAACCTTTCAGTGAATGATGAACTCAGTATATGTCCCTCTTATTCACTACTGTCTGATTATTTATGTGGATGATTCCAATATCTACTCAGCAAATTTCAAAGATAACCTGTGAGACCTTAAAGAGTTTTTCAAACTCACCTGACAAAACCACCTGAGACTCAACTCAAAGAAGTACTACTTTGGCAAACAGAAGCTTGAATTCCTTAGATTTATAGTCTTTAAAGATAGAATACATACAGATCTCAAGAAGATTGAAAAAGTCAACAACTTTCCTATTTTCAAGATATTGAAGGAAGCCCTATCCTTCCTGATGCCTGTATCCTACTATAGAAGATTTATTAAGAGATTTGCCAAAATCTCTGCTCCTATCTGAACTCTGCTAAAGAAAGGAGTACTATTCTAATGGAAAGAATTACAAGAAGAAACCTTCTGAAAATTACAATACTGCCTAATCTCAGCACCAATTCTAGTCCAATTAGATCTACAGAAATATTTCATTCTAAATACTAATACATCCAAGAATGGCCTCAGAGCAATTCTTGTATAAAAAAGACTTGACAAATAGTACCATGTGATAGCTTATACAAGCAGAGCCACCAATAAATAGTAGACCAACTATGAGAGTACTAAATTGGAATGTCTTACAGTCATATGAGTAGTCACTCTGTTCAAAAATTATCTCATTGGAAGAAAGTTCACTCTGATCACAGACTATACAGCTCTCAAATAGTTATTGCACTGAAAAGACCCCACTGGAATCCTTGTCTGATGGATTCTTATTCTTCAAGATTATGAAATCAACATCATCTACAAAGCAGGAAGAACTTATAACAATATTGATATTTTTTCCTACATGACTTAATGAATCCAAGAAAGGGTATACCTTAGAACTGCACCCTCAAAGAAGTTCCCATAACTATTAAGAAGTAAGAAGATCTCATCCAACAAGAATACCAGAAAGTCCACTAAGAACAGATAAATACAAAAGACAAGATTCAAAAAGATTATCAACATTGACCCCACCTCAGAACACAAGTCTGAGATATCATCCAAAAATGAGATACCTGCCAGAAGTATCAAGGAAAGAAGAACTATCAAGCCCCTCTACAACCAATTCCTCCACTTACTCACATTTTTCAAAGATGGAGAGTAGATGTAATTGAACCTCTACTAGTAATACTAAAACAAAAGAGATATATCTTAGTATTTGTTAAACATTTGACCAAATGGCCCAAAGCATATCCCATGGATATTGCAGATACTCTGACTATTGTTGGATATCTTTATGACCTTACTATCTAATATGGACTCTCTGAAGAACTTATCTCTGATCAAAGAACTGAATTTGTAAATAATATAATCTCAAATTATGTATAAATTCATAAGATCCACCTGAAAAGAACTATCTCCTATTATCTACAAACTAATAGAATGACTGAAAGAATGAACTAGACCATCAAGAAAGAACTTGCCAAGGTTAATCCTACCAATTGTGATCTCTGCTTATATAAAATCCTGTGGGAAATCTGAAATACCTCTGCTGCCTCAACTAAATAAAAGCCCTTCAAAATGATGTTTGCCAAGAAGCCTAGAACTGCTGATCATGAGAACCTCAGAAAGCTTTTTGAAAAAAGAGATCAGCTATGAAAAGATACCTGAAACCAGATTATCAAGATCCTGAAAAGACAAAAGAAGTATTATAACCAGAAGTGGAAGAATCAGAAGATCAAGATTGAAGATTAAGTCCTAGTTTGAAGATGTATGATAGAAACAAACTTTGCTACTAAACTGGAACTGAAATGAGAAGGGCTATATCTTATATATAACATCAGAGAAACCAGCATCTATGGATGAATATGTCTTGAGAACCTAGTTCACATCAATTGCCTCAAGATATATTTATACAAACCATGACTCAGAGGATAGATCAATGCCTCCAGACCTTCATCCTCAGCTCCTTCCAAGCCCTGCTAATTCTCTTGTCCCAGTTCTGCTAACTTGAAGAAACTCCAATACAATTTATTCAGAAGCATTAAGAAAATCTTTCTATTGCCCAGAGATTGCTTCAGATTCACCACCTATAAGCCTTCTATAGTATTAGACAACTGTTATAAGAACAGCCATATATTGAAGGACTAGCTGGTATAATCTGCCAAGAAATAAGAATAGCCAAAAGAATTTGTACTCTGTACAAACAAAATGTTAGAGCCCTAGTACAGTCTCATTTCTACCTCAATAATATCTACCAGATAAATGAGACCACCTTCTAGAGTATTTTTTAATAAGTAGACTTCCTGTTTCCCAAAGAACAAGAAGAAGATCCAGAATGAAATGAAGTAACCCAGACATAAAAGGAGATGATAGCACAGATATAGATGTAGAAGATACTTATGTATACTGGAATGATGACTAAAAGATAGTCTGGAACAGACCACCCTTTAGTGGGGACTGATGTGACAAACTACAAAAATATAGCTATCTTATAACTTAGCTAGGTAATATGAATATTAGTATAACTTAGTAACCAGTATAGCAATCATTACTGTGGAAATTGTATAAATAACCAGATAACTAAAGAAGGAAATAATAAAGACAGTGACTGTCTGCTGGACAGTAGCTGTTCACCCAAACATATTATAAATAGCAAATCTATAATTATCCAACTAGTAACCAGATAGCAACTGTAATGTATAAAATACTCCAGAGATAAGAGTGAATAAACCTCAGTTCCAAAATTAAATCCAAAGCAAAAGACAAGTCTGCCTGCAAAATATACTTAGGAGAAATGCCTGCCAAAAGCTTCTTGATCTTAAAGATTGAATTGCAATACTTAAGAGATATTCCTGCTAATGAGCCACTATTAAAAGAAGATTGTGAGCTTTCTTCATTTCCACTTTAGTCCACTTTCCAATACAAAGAAGTTCTTAGTTTTCTTGCCAGATAAGTCTAAAAGAAGTCCACCATTTTCAAGAAGTCAGCTCTTTTGGTTTACTTATCTGAATAAGTCTGAAAATCTGCATTGTTCTATGTTTTTGTCTGCTGATCCACTATGTACCACTGATCCATCTCATTCAATCTGCATTGTCCAAATAATCCACCACTTAAGGAATAAGCCACTGTTTGTCTGCTGATCTATCACATTCTGCTGATCTGTATTTATTCAAGTAATCCACATTGCTCTATGAATCTACACTGTTCAAGTAATCTACATCACTCACTCAGCCATATTGACTACTTAGTAACCCATATTGTCCACTTAACTGTATCATTTGAGAAGACTGTGTCTGAGAAATTTACTGCTTTTAGTCTATCTGCCAGAAAAGAAACCTAATTGTCTATCAACTATATTCAAGTTCACTATCATAAGTAACTTACATTCAGAGAACTTACATACTTAAGGAAAACTGATCACCTGAGTCATGGATTTCCAGAGAGCCTGTGCTTTTAAAGAAATCTGCCAAATTCACTATACACAAGAATGCCTGAACACACAAAATTATCTGTCACTTAAGAAGGAAACCCATTTACATACACAATCCAAGAATACTGTCAAATTAGGAAATCACTTATAGAATTCTCCAAAAGTTGAATATTATACCACTAAATAAATATAGGAAGAACCTATACATATTATCTGAATATTTTATTACTTTTTAACAAGTAACTGAGGGCTCAAGCCAATCTATACAGCCACCCAATCTTGTAATTTGCCTCTATTGAGCCAGGCATGTTACAGTATTATAGATGAAGAAGAAGGGCCAGTAGGAGCTAAGAGAAGAGGAGTAAAGCCAGAACCCATATTGAAAGTAATAGAGAGGCAAACTATATAGAAGAAAGATGAGTATAATAAGATGAATAAAAAACTTAACTGAATTTACATCAACTGTTTAATACTATGCAAAAGCATAGTCCTTATAAACAAAATACAATATCCCAAAAGAGAAGATGTACCACAATACAGCATTAACTGAATTAGGAACCACATGATAGCTAGAGATAGACTGGAGATAAGATCGAGCCAATTGGAGTTGCAGGATAAGAAGTATACATAAATAAATAAATAACCCCTTTCTCCACTACCATACTGGTTATAAGGTCTGGCAGATGACCAGCCAAGTCTCCTTTCCCTAACTTACAACCCCTCTATCTTGGTGCAGTTTACTGTATCTATTGCAGAGCAGTGAGAGGAAGGCAATAGTGATAAGTTGCCTCTCTTTTAGTGTCAAATTGGTGTTTTCTCTACCTTTTCATAGTTCTGGTGCCTCTGGCTGCATCTGGGGTATACCCATTGTTGAGATATGATAACTCAATATATATGTAGATATCACCAATCAGTACATGTAAATTTACATCACAGTGTTATCTAATAAATCACTGCTCTTTTTCTTCTCTGTACCCAAAGTATTATACAACAAAGGTTATGAGTCCCACTAGTGCAAAGTGGTAATAACTATATTAAAGACACCTCTTTAATATATATTACAATATACACACTATACTATAATGGATCAAGAAGAATAAGAAAGCTTGGGTCAGCTAATCATGAGCATTCTGATAACTGTTATGGGTGTAACTGTGGGTGTAACCACAATAAGTATGGGAATAGCAGTCCCTGTTGTAAGTGTAAACATGGGCAAGAGGTCTATTCTAGTCTTCGATGGGAAAGATTACACCATTTGGGCATTCTATATGAGAAATCTCCTTGACAAGTATGGCTTAGTAGCTTATATGAAGCCGCAAGTACAAATTTCACATTACAATGCCAACAATGATTGCTGAGTACTACAGGAGATAGCATTCATGCTGTCAAATTCACAAATGAAGCTCATAATATATGCTATGATAGCATATGATGTGTGAGAGACTCTATGTACTTATTATGTACAAGCATTCATGTCAAATAGATTTCACCTGAAATTACAGCTATTTAATATAAGAATGAAGCCAAAGAAGTACATTTGTGACTACAGCAATCATGTAGATAATCTGATGAATGAGGTGAATTCTATCAGTACATCAATGGATTGTATAAGGGATAAGGACAAGGTTCTGGTGCTTACAAGAGGCCTTCCTGAGACATACAACATTATTGTTGCCACTATGTATAAAAGCAGGAGCCTTGCAAACTATACCCATATAATCACAAGCCTCATTAATAAGAAAATGTGCCAAGGAAATAGTCCTGCTAAAGTCAATGATGAAAGGGCATTCTATGGATCTCGCAGATGTGGCATTAGTAGTAAATGTGGTCAACAGCAAAAGTGCAGCCAAAAGAGAGGAACTCAAACCCAAAATCAATAAGATAGCAGTCAATCAGGCAAAATCAATGGGTACTGTTACTACTATGGCAAGTATGACCATATGCAGTGTAATTACTATCATAAGAATAAGGAAAGTGGTAAAAATAAACATGGAAAAGAAAAGAATAGAGAGAACTATCATGGTGGCAAAGAGAAATGTGGCAATGTAAATACTGCCAAAACTGATGATAGCAGTAATCTATTTTTTATACAAGATAATGCCAGTTTCACCAGATCCACCAATCCATCATCTATAACCGACCAGCAAAATATTTTTAGACTAATGAAAAGTAGTGATGACAGTAATCCCAGTGAATGGGCCAATACAGCTAACAATAATGATATCTGGCTTATGGATTCAGGAGTCACACAACATATGACAGCCCACTGGGAGTGGTTCTCCATATACAAATCATTTGAATGCCCAGTACCTATCAAACTGGGAAACAATAATATAATCTATGTCCAAGGCAAAGAAAATGTAGAGATACATCTCTATGGGAATATTGTCAAGCCTGCAGCCACTCTTGGAGATGTACATATACTCTAGAGATAGAAAAGAATCTCTTTTCCATAGGCAAGATGATGGGTCGAGGCAATAAGAAGATATATATACATCCAAAAGGTGCAATCATATATGGCCTATATGACAGCAAACACAATAAGCCATTGATGACAGTCTCGAAGCAAGATAATCTATATATGATCAATGGTATACTGAATGGAGCCAAAACTTTTGCATATATGACCACAATATGCCTGAAGCATATAACATATGGCATAAATGTTTAGGGCATATCAGCAAATCAAGCCTTGAAAGGATGATAAGAAACAGTTTGGTAAATGGACTGCTGGCATATATATATCTAGATGATAATTTTTGTGAGAATTATATGGTAAATAAGGCATCCTGGCACTCATTCAAAGAATGATGGAAGTTCATCTTGGGGATCCTTGATTTAATCCATACTAATATATGTATGCAGTCCAATGTGAATCCTGTCATATTCCAGCAAGAGGTATTTCCTTATGTTTATTGATGATAATATGCATAAGGCATATATATATCTACTATTAGCAAAAAGTGAAGTCTTGGGGAAATTCAAAGAATTTAAAGTAATTGCCGAAAATGAAATGAGATGTAGAATATATGCTATATACTCAGACAATAGTTGAGAGTATATAAATGGCTAGTTCAGGTAATTCCTAATGAAATATAGCATATGTTATCAGACAACAGCTCCCTATATATCTCAGCAAAATGGTATGACCAAATGACTTAACTATATGATCATAGAAATGGTACATATGATGATCAATACAGCTGGACTGAGATACTTCTATTGGGAAGAAGCTGTGAATATGGTGATATATATCCACAACCAGTGTGTATCTCAATCACTAAACAAGGATTCTGGCAATGAGCATTCCAGAGATGCTGATCATACCCTTAAGGAATTATGGAGTGGAATGAAGTCAGATGTATCTCATCTACAGATTTTTGGTTACAAGGCATATGTCCTTAACAAAAGCAATGTCAATTGGTACAAATTCGAGTCAAAGGCAAGCAAGTACATTCTTCTAAAGTATAGCAGAACATTGTATAAACTCTGGAATCTGTATATAAGATGCATGGTGGTTTTGCATGATGTACAATTCTGAGAAAAGAGAGATTCAGATATCCATGTAGAAGTACTGATCAAGACCTCTATATTCTAACCAGTGCAACAACCAATGTCTCCATCTTTGAAGGCTCCAGCAGCAAATCAAAAGACTCTAGTGGCAAATCAAAAGGCTTCAGTAGTAAATCAAAATTATTATCAACTGCTATATAAAGATAAGTCAATGTTATCCAAAGAACCAAGAATTACCAAGATCAATGATAACAGTGAATCCTCCTCTAGCAATGAGGAAAACAAAGGTAAGAGTAAGCAAAAGCCAAAGTGTAAATCCAAGAATGAGATTCATTCCAACTTAGAAAGTTATTGGGATGTGTCAGCAAGCCCCAGGTGGCAATGTAAGGATCACATAAGCTATGCCAACATGTACAAATGCATGTATATGGCTACATATAGTGAGCTATACACATATGATGAGACTATGCAATGCCTAGACAGTAAGAAATAGGAATGTATGATGGATGAGAAATATGATTCACTTATTGAGAATGGTATCTGGGACTTGATACCTCTTCTGCAAAACTGTCAAGCAATCAGATCCAAATGGGTATATAGGATAAAGTAGAATGCTGAAGAAAATGTAAAGTGATACAAAGCTCATTTCATAGCCAAGGATTATTTGCAGGATTATGGTATAGACTATGATGAGACATTTTTGCCTATATTTAAGCTCACTTCACTTAGAATACTTCTTGCAATCAGCATGCTATACAACCTAGAGGTCCATCAAATAGATATAAAGACAGCATTTCTGAATGGTGATGTAGATACCAAACTATATGTCTGTTAACTGCAAGGATATGAAAATAGAGAACTCATATACAAATTACATAAGGGACTATATGGCATCAAGCAAGCAGCATGATTGTGGAATAAAAGAATTGATAAACATCTTCTTGATGATAGGTTCATATATTGCAATGCAGATAATTGCATATATGTTTGATATTATAATAACAGTATAGTATTCATTGATATATAGATGGATGATATCATCATCATTGCCAGCAAGAATAGGCTTAACAAAGTAAAGAAAACTCTACATTGAGAATTCAAGATGACAGATATGGGCAACATGTCCTTCCTTTTGGGAATATCGATTATATGTGATAGAAGCATGTATGCCATACATCTCTTGCAAGAAATATATGCTAAGACCATTCTCAAAAGATTTGATATGAGTGAATGCAAGCCTGTTGGCACTCTGATGGAGATTTCTGTAAAGTTAAGGAAGCCTGACACTATGCTTGAATCTGCCAACAACATTCTCTATTGTTAAGCTATTAGTTCTCTCATGTATTTAATGATTGGAACAAGGCCTGATCTATCCTATGCTGTCAATAAGGTAGAACAGTATTGCTTATACTTAACAATTTACATTAGACAGCAATCAAGAGGATTTTCAGATACTTAAAGGAATCAGTATACTATATGCTTATATTGAGTGGTAATAATGGATTGAGCAGGAGCAAGAGTAAGAATAATGACATCCGGCTATTTGGCACATGTGATGCCAATTGGGCCAAAGACTTGGATGATTGCCAGTCTATAACTGGGTATCTCTTTCACATTGATGTAAATGATGACAAAGGGTCCATCATTTCATAGCAAACATGTAAGTAGAGTTTCGTGGTAATATCATCAATACAGGTAGAGTTCCAGGCATTATCATTGGCAATAAAGAAGGCCATTTGACTTTACGAGCTATTAAAAGAACTTGGCTTCAGTCAGGAATGGTACCCTATACTGATCAGGCAAGACAATCAATTAATGATAGCACTTGCCAAAAATCTGGTATACCACAGTAGAATGAAACATATCAATATACTCTATTATTTTGTTAGAGAATGTGTAGAGTGTGGGAGTATACACTTGGAATACATTTCCACAGAGTGTATAATTACTGATTCACTTATAAAAGTCCTTCCAAAGCTGAAGTTTGAGCTATGCACTGAAGGAATGGGTCTTATGAGCAGGTCACAAGACTTTTCAAACTGTTAAAAGTGTCTTATACTGTATTAATATTGATATACATTGGTTACATCCCTCATCTATGAGTAGATTACATTTTATTTCTGTGAGTATTATGGGTATTTCAGAATACTTTTTGACCCATGAAAATTCCTTAAGATTTCTAGATTATTGCAGTTCTCTTTTTTTTTTTTTTTTTTTTTTTTTTTTTTTTTTTTTTTTTTTTTTTTTTTTTTTTTTTTTTTTTTTTTTTTTTTTT
>RQIL01008420.1:0-12049 GCA_003951145.1 Jimgerdemannia lactiflua | reverse complement strand
AAATTTTATGTAAACTTCAAAATATAATAACTTAATGAATATATATATATAGCAAGTAATAGACATTTCGTTCATAATCCTAACAATAGATGATTCGAATCGTACCACTTGGCCATGATATTCATCCGCGCGATATAGTCATCATTGTCATTTGTTACAGATCTCACAGTAAAGTCACGAGAGACACTCAGCAACGCTCTTACTTGGAAGAAAGGGCTGTCTGTTAGGTGCTGAAGCTGGTCAGCAAACACATGCACAAATATGTTAAGCAAGCGGAAGGACGGGGCCATGGTATTGGCGAAATGATCACAAGATAGTTTGCGACATTCGGCCTCGGGTCATCAGTGGAAATGTCAGCCACTTCGAGCGTCGCATTACTCAAGATATTAGCTTCAGTAGACGCGGCCAACCTCTCGATGTCAAATTTCAGGTGATGTTGATTAAAGTGAGCTGCTCCTTTATCAACGAGTATCTGCCGTCCCAACTCGACAAAAATACGCTGTGAACGCGACAAGCATGCCACTTCAGGTCCGGCGAATATCAAGCGAAGCCTGAGCAACTCAAATAAGAAGATATCGAGCTCTGATGGGTTTGTGACCTTGCCAACTAGTAGGTGGAGATATTCATCCGGCTCAAGTGGAGGGTTTTGAAGCTGACGAACAATTTCCTTGCGGTCAATGATATCGCAGACGAGAAGAGTACGCAACCTGAAACGATTTGCTGACGCGAACCCCTCTATATAGTGGGTTTTTCCTAAATAAATAAATAAAATGTGTTCACATATCATAGATGAGCTTAGAGATCAAGAACGTCTGAGAAGAACACGCCAAATAAACAATTTTATATAAATCACCCTGGCCGCTGATATCACTCGTTACGACTTCGACGGTATCTCCAGTAATTTTTTGGACAACCGAACTCATCGCCGCGGCGTCTAATCCCCTCGTATTATGTAAGAAATCCGCAAACTCGTCTAACAGATGATAATGGCTATCGCCCTCACGGACACACACAAGACAAAGCCGGTACTGAAATTCCAGACCAGATTCCTGGATCTTGCGGATCTTGCGCACAAGGATTGACTGTGTCTCAAACGGAAGATACTGGAAACCCGCAATACAGAATAGCTGTCCCTTTCCGGCCAGCTGGTTCTTTTGGCGGGACGCCCAGGTACATCGTTTAAGAAGCAGATCGGGTTCTTCCTCTGTCGTGGATGGAGTGCATAAGAGCAATTGTGACGACATGGCCATTGTTCATATACAACGATATTATCACGTTAGGTACCGAACCACGATCATTGCAAACTGCGACAAATAAGCGCCGGGGAACAACGACGTCAGACATCATTCTCTGACGAAGGTTCGCCATGATCGGACGAGAAAGATTCCGAGAAATGCATTTGCGAGACGTTCACCGATCGCATCTAGCAACTGTGTTGGGTTCAGTCCGGCCTCATCCAGGGCCTGCGATTGGTTTCCTGTTGGCTCCAAAACAGCACCCTGGTCGAAAAATCGAATGACGGTAGCACAGGTTCCCCGGATGTCAGGCTGTTCAGCTTGTCCGCAAAAATAATTCTTGAGGCAACCTCGGAAGTATGCTAAGAGGTGATTCTTGTTGCGGCATTGTTCTAGGATCTCTTTCCATTCTACTAGCTCGCGCTTCAAATTGTTGAGTAATTTTGACATGTTGCCTGACGACTGTACCTCAATTGTGCGCGCTTGATAATTAAAGTGACCTAGACCGCTCAGCTGCGTTCCAACAACCAAGACCTCGCCAAGGTGATCGACCAGAAGCACAAAGTCCTTCACGTATGGCATGACGAACTTCTCATCCTCTTGTATGGTTGCAGATGTTGAAGGGAGCTCACCAAATTTAGCAGCCGAATCAACAAGCAGAAGACCCCGACCTCGTAGATCGAGAAGATCCAGATAACTGCAAGAGACCTCTGCGCCGCTCCGAGCGTCGTATTTGAGATGAGCGTCGCAGCCATTTCCTCCGTTAAAATCGATCACACATAATCCACGCTGTACTGCATTGACAATCCGCTCCTTCGTAACTTCTTCTCGGTGGGAAATATTGCTGTGAATCTGGCGCAACGAAGAGACATTTTCATGACACAACCTAAGCTTGGAAGCTGCGTGGGCATTGCGCCCCAGGATCTCGATCAGCTCCACCAAGAGCTGTGCGATATCAGGCCGCTTGAGCGAGAGCAACGGGCGTAGTTCTCGACGAATCTCTTCCAGCGAGGTCACTAAAGTGGTTTCTTGGATGCAGCTTTGAAATGGAGAACGAAAAAATCGGAGACAATAAATGAGCAACAATCCATCAATTTGTTTCTCTCAAGAAATGTCGCAGCCGAGAGTAGAATTACCATTGTACTTTGCATATTTTTATTTAAAAACGATGGAACATTTAATAGAGGCTTACCCGTCATCCGATTGGTCGGCCACGGCGTTGACCCAATTCTTCAAATCCTCGTTCTTAATTTCTTCCAAAAATTCGAACATGTCTCCTGCTTGCACAATACTACAATAAGAGAAGGTAGGGATTTTCCGTGTTATATAACTTAACAGAGTACGCGCTTCTTTTTACAAGACTGGCAGAGTTAGGGATAACCACTTTGGCAAAGAAAATCGGCGAAAAAGATATAAAAAAAAGAAATAAAAAACGCTCACGCCTTGATCATATCCCACGACTCGCGCGTTACCACTTGGGACACATTACGGTGGTAATACTCGGTATGTGCTAAGACGTCCTTCAGTGCATAACCCTCATCGATTCTCTCCAGTTGGCGCTTGATCCAGACGGCAATGTCGTCAGCTGGCCGGTACAACCGGCTTTGTGGCTCAGGAGGTGCGTCCTCTCCTTCGGGGCAAAACATGTTTTTCAGCTTGAGGATATCCTGGAGCTGCATGATGATCTCGTCAAAATTTACTAGTCCCTCCAAACTTCGCACTAGTCCCTCCAGATCGCGGATTTCCACGGTATGGGCGAGATGGTCGTTGTCTGCGATCACATTGCGTCTCATGATTTCAAGCTCCCGCCGGATCTCCTCTGCGCCACCATCTATGTTTTTCCACAATGTTTTCTCGTCCGCACAGTTCAAATACTCCCATCCAGCTGTATAGCCCATATAATGTAAGCGAAACTTCTCCAGCGCTTGCGTCACGACGATTTTTGTTAATTGATCCATATCTAGGGGCTCCCCCTGGGCCATTGCCAATTCGGCCGTGACAAGGTTTTGGAAAGTCTTGCATTCGATGAGATGCTCGACACTCTTTGCTACACGGACCAAGTTCCGGTACAAAATATCCCAGTGGGCCTCCGAGTTAGCTTCGGCAATTGTCAGAGCCGCTATGCCGTTCCTACGACGTGTTAAGTCTTTGAGTATTAGGTTGTAATCGGAGCAACGACGGCCATAACGCATGACAAAATCTTCTAGTAGCTTTAGCTTGCGCGTGTATCGGGATTGCGTGTCGCGGATTTCTGTGAGAACTTCCTGGGTGATGGCTGGGGTTTGAGTGCAGCCGAAGAATTTCAAGAGCCGAGCATCTGAATGGCAAAGAATTCTCGATAAATATCCGATAGAAACTTCGCCTCGGGCTGGACCATTCACCAACGACGTGATTATTGCGAGGGGTTTTTTTGATTTTGTCGACGCTTCCCACCGATCCTAATACTGCAGTCCAGAAACAGATTTCGCGCATTAGGGACAGTGCTGCTTCCAGATTGTCAGACGGCCTTTTCGTTTCCGGGAGCTACAAGTTAAAATTAAAATTAAATTAGAGGTTAACATTTACCAAATGTCATTGAAGTTATCGGAAGGCAGGGTATCCAAAATATTACCTGGCGCACAATCATATTCTCTACAAGACGTTCGCAAAGCCTGGCAGGATTAGGGAAGGGAATTCGAAACAGGAGCAGCAAAATGTGAGCTTTGGCGATATAACAAACAATCAAAGCCGAAAACAACGTACATATATCCGACATAACAATATTAACCACCTGTTGGGAAATTTCAAATTCAAATTATCACCGTCGCATTTCATGCCACGGATCCACCCCAGCCGTACCAGTAGATCATCGCCACTATCTTGGCGTTGCGTCACATCAGAGGCCACTCGGCGGCGCTCCGCGAGCTTAGAAAGGAAGGCCTGCAGTCGTTGCCCGGCTAGCTCGAGGTATAGTGTTAATAAAACCTCCCTACCCTTAACGTCGACTAGATCCCATACCCGAAGCGCGGCAGTTAGAACCTGTTCCTCGGTACATTTTCCCACCCCCGCCTTGACGATATTCTGAAGAGCGCCGACTGACCAGCCTCGGACATTATCCGGTGCCATAACGTCCGCGAGCTTCGCGAGAATAAAAAATACGGGTAGCGCAGCTGACCGGGCGGTGGACGCGAATTCTCGGTACCAATGCTCCAAATATTTCTGCGCTTCCGCAATGTGAGGTCCAATCTGATTGTTGCTTAGGTTTCTGAGGGGGAACAAGAATTCTTTTAGGAGATACAGCAACACATTCCGAAGTTCAACTGATTTAGATCTCGCGACAGATTTGAAAATCGTAAAGAAGTCTTTGATATATGTTGGCATCCTGATCAAAGCACGTAGCAAGCCCGTATTGGCACCCGAGCCTCGAGTGGCATCGCCGCTGGTCCCGGATAGCAGAGCCTCCACATCGGATCCCTTCCACTGGGAGTTTTTGCTCTTGATAATGTCGAGCAGGCGCGCGCGGTACTGCCCGTCGAAGATCTGACGTAAGGTTTGCGGAACACGGCTGTAGAGATTTAGCAATGAACTTGGAGTCTTGTCAAGTAGGATTTGTCGCAAGCGGTCGGCGAAATGCGTGTAGGCCTCTCCTTCAGAGATGAGCGGCTGAAAATCGGTAATCTGACACAGTATAATGAGATACTCTTGTGATAGAGCAACGTTGGTCAGAATCTACGGAGAGATGTATATTAGAAAAACTTTGAATGATATGCCGAGTGAATGATCACTAAGAGAAAAAATGGCGAACCTTCAAAACCGAAACACGGCGATAGCGATCCGGGAAGGGGAAGACATACTGCTGGATGGAACTGTGAAATTCCTGCAAAGACGCCTGTAACGACTGATTCCCCACTAGCGGTAATGGTGCAACGGAGTCGAACCACTCTATGCCGAGGTTGAAAGTATTTGAAAAAAGTCTCATCCACTCGAACGACCTCACTGAATTGTGCCTCACAAGGGCTGCGACACTCTCGGTCAATCCTTCAGTTCGAGATGGCAGCATGTCGCTTCGAAAATACTGCAGCGATTCCAGCAGCCGTCCAGACGAAAATTTTCCGGAAGTTTTATGCGATTCGCCACGGCAATAGTGGATCGTTGTTGACGCGTACCGCTGGCATGGTTATTGTCACGAAAAGAAATAGCGTAACCAAGGAGAACAAAAATGAATAGAATGTGTGTCTCGGACATAGAGTTCTGAGCGATATCTGCGATGTAGTCGAAGGAGGTCGCATTTCGAGTGCGTTCCAATTGCTGGCCGAGTGGAGACTGATACATGACAATGGTCTCCTTGAGAAGCGGCTCGTCAATTACTCGTTGAAAGCGATCCTGCGAGCTGGTTGAGTTGAGAGACTTGGTGATGACCTTGACAAAGGCGAACTCCCTCTCTAAGAACCTCTGGTCGACCTGGAATTCGTAATTAGCTTGCCAGATGTCGAATCGGACAGGCTGCTCGAAAGGTAGCTTGCGGTCTTCTGCGCCCTCATACTTTAGATTGTTTGAGCGATCCACCAGTACATACTTGTATTCGACGTCGTTGCGTAAGTCTACTTTAATCGGGTCCGAGACCCAGTAGGTATTGCCTTGATGGTGCAGCTGGACGCGGGAAGGATATTCTCCCCATTTACCAAGCTCGGGGACATTGCCCAGGATGATCGGGGTAAGATTTTTGATTTCACGGGGGCGAGTCCCATTACCTGGTTCCTCGAACTGGTCCCTTGGAGGATTAGATGCACTAGCGCTTGATTGTTCTCGCTGCAGCTGTAGGACCATTTGCTCCAGCTCTTCACGCGTGAGATCTTTCACCTCATCTCTAGTTCCATGACCCAGAGCGGGCCGGTGAGATTTATTTTTTTGCTGTTTGTTACGCCAAGACGTGTCTGCAAAACCGTGGCTCGGATAAGAGACCAAAAAATAGTAGACTTTATATGAAGGACCCAATGATCCCTGGGAAAAAAAGTTGCAGCTTAGAACCTGTTTCCAGCGATATTTGTTCCGACAGTCACTTTCAAGGGTACGTATCTTCTCACTTGAGATAAAGGTTCTCAGAATTTTTTTAACTCGCATTTCTCGTGTCTTTGTATCCATACCACGCTGCACCCATTTTTGAGCAGGTATTATAATATAAGCGGTTCGAAACCCGTTCTATTCCACCGTCGGGCTTCATGTTCATGTAATCCTGTAAAATAGTATCAGGATTAGCGACTTCAAACAACATTTACTTTGTGACAATTGTTCCCAGTTGTCGGGCTGTCAGCTGCCTTGCGGAAGCTAACCTCTTCGAGCTGCGCAAATTTAGGATCGCGTTGAATATTGTCATTGTCCTCGCTAGCCCTGTGGTTAGCATTTGCAATTTCATCTTGGTCCCGATATCTTACAATTCACGGTTCCTGCAACTGCGGATCTGGAACCCGCCCAAAAAAGCTAAGGTCGACCGAATGTTAGTCTGGTTTTGGCGGTGGCAATGGTACTTTATAATCTTTGTGTAAAAAATATTCCCTACCATTGATGCAAAATAGTAGTAAGAAGCCGTCAGGCAATATTTTCGGGGCTCAAAGAGAAATGCCGGGTAGATAATGATACAAAGAATAAAATAAAATATATTCTCACGCCTCGAGCGAGCTTTGTAAACAAGTCTGTGTAACATATCCCTGTTCCCAAAAATGGTTCCGAACCCAATTTCCGGATGACTGCGCCACAAATCGTGACAATTGCCCTATCTAAAACAGGTAATACTCCACTGTGGTAAACTACCAGAGCTCATTGATGGTATTAGCGATGTTAACCGAATTAAGATTCATGTGATACTCGACTACAACAACGCACGAGAGGCGCCGAAATTAATCGATACAGACGAAATTATATACATGCAGACGTTCATGAAATGAAATCTGGTACGAATTACTGAAATACAATTAGCAGAAAAGTTTGGGATTGTTTATATGTGACTTAGACAGGCTGGGATATTTGAAGAGCATTCATCGTTGAGACAACCTGGTGTGTTGCTGGAGTTCTTGACGAACAGTATAAAAGAAAAAAAAGAAAAAACTTTGACGCATCTGTCCACCACAAGATTGCAGGGTATTCAGGCACTTCCAGGCCAACTATCGTTGGACATGTAAGATGTGAAACAAACACGACTGTCGATCGCAATGTACCAGCTGTTATCGAGAGATAACATCCAATCTCATTAGAAGTTGATCACCAGCGGCTTCATTGCTGGATCGTTCTCGTCATACTGTAATTGGCGGAAAGAAGATTAGAATGTTAGTCATTACAGGTCAGGAAATAATCTCTAACTGCAGTGTGTTCAAGGGAACTGATACTCACCTCCTGCTGTTGTCGTTGAGTGTTTGAGGACCGGGAAGGCTTCTGGCGCTGCTGGAATTCATGCTGGTACTGATGGTACTATTTGAAGAAAAGTCAGGATAAATTAGCTCAATGAACTAGAGAGAGTATTGTTTTGTGTGTTCCTATTTCGTTCCTAATAGAAACACCTTGCTAATACAGCCTCAGATCAAAGTGGTTGAATTGCCACTTACCATTTGCAAATTCAGCTCGCTTTGGCTTTGTTGATGAGTAAAGCCTTGCTGCTTTGACGATCGTCGTGGATCCTGGGGATTGGCCTTTTGAGACTGTAACAACGTACAATAATGAGTTAATATTCAGCATATTCTTATTTGCATTCGCCGAATCAATCGTTCTGACGCGCAGCTTACCGGTTGTAAATTAAACTCGCTCCGACTTTGGTGGTGTGTAAAACCTTGCGGCACGGATGATCGTCGCGGATCGTGTGAGTTGGACTTCTGAGGCTATAGTAATGAACATAGACACCATCAATCAGACGAAGCCCACATGAATACAGTCGCGAGCATGTTTTGCAGCATTCCTATTGAAACCACAATACCAACACTCATAGTAACCAGGCCCACTTACCACACCATCCGAAGCTCTCCGTTCGTCCCAGTTTCTCTCACTACTCTGCGAATGCCATGACGGGGACTGACGGGTAGGGAACTGGCCCGCGGGAGGCATAAACTGCTGCGAAGCCGGTCGTTGTTTGGGATAGTTTTGATTAGGATCTTGTTCAGCAAGGGTCGGACCCGTGTGGCGACGCTGTAAAGGGCAAGGATTTGTCAGTTTTGCTCACCATACTCTACATTGGAACAGCGCGCGGTGTTGAGACACTTAGGCAATTATCCCAGTTTGGCTAGCCACGACATTCTTTATGATAGATAAAAATTCGGAGATTTGATGTGTCAAATAATTTGTCGATTAAATTGCAGCTTACCGGTCGAGAATGGGGGACGTTCTCATCACGGACGGGGACCGATCGCGGTGGGCTTATTGCATACCCATTGGAGCCATATCCAGGTTCTTCGGGATACGGAGGTCTGGGGCTAACAGACGTTCTTCGTTGGTGGCTTGGCTGTCCGTAGGAATTGTAACATTTACAGCCCGAACCATATCATTAAACTAGGTCGTTCATTTACCCAATCTCCGTTCGACTTACCCAAACGGCGAATTACAAAAATTAGTCTCATTACATACCAAATACTCTTGGCGCATAGGAGCCTGCCCATAGTGCTGCAAAGGATTGCCCCGCAACGAGTCTGGTGGTGTGATAAGACCGTACTCTTCGCTAATGCTTTGCTTTACTCCGTAGTGTGATTGTAATACAAATCGATTTGTTAGATATGATAGCTCACTTTAATTGCCAGCAGTATAAGCTAACATCCAATGCCAATACCAACAATAACAAAACCAACTCGCTTACCATATCCTGCTTCACCACCACATTAGTCACTTGTGGGACCTCCACATCCAATTGGAGCGTCATCGACGACCTTCGATCGGGTATCACAATAGGCTCACTCTCTTTGGGGGTTGACACAGGCATCGGTTCCGGGAGAGATGGCGACACCACCGCCTGTAAGGGGATGCTGAAATTGCTGCCAAAATCTTGATCCTGCTGACGATCGAACTACATTGATGCAGAAACCGTGTAAGAAATCAAAACTACACAAGCGCGGCACTCGGCATGGATGCATCTCCCCATATTGATATCAAAAATTAGAAGTTGGTCTCACCATATCTTCCTCCTCATCCACGTCAATCCAACCATCATCTTCAGACAACCTCTGCTTCGGAGAAGGCCACGTCGGCGCTGCCGACGTCGGGGATGCCGGCCCCGACTCCATTTCCTCCCCCTCTATCTCCGTCTTCTCCTCATACATCCGTGTCTCCTGAATCGGAGGAGGCAACGCCGGCAGCGGCTTCCTCGTCGTCGGCCCACGATTCCGCGACGCGGAAGAGCGGTTCCGCCCTGACAGCGACGACTTCTTTAGTGATGATTTAGGGGACCGGACCTTCGTGTGCGGGGGAGGGCTCGGCGTCGGCGGCGCGGGGATATGGTACATCACACGAGTGTTTAACAGCGCGCGTGGCGAGTCGTCGGGTACCAGTTGCGGGCCTGGCGCGATGGGGACCGTCCCGGGTAGGGGGGGTTGCCAGCTGGCGCCGAAGTCGGTCTCGTCAAACTTCAGTACGGCGGCTACCTCGGCCATCTGTCGGCGAACTTTGTCCGGCTGCGAGTTGCAGGGTTGGGTGGAGAGGGGAGGTCGACGGTAACATGAGCTGAATGATCAGATATTAGGATAGTTATTGTCCTAAAAATTATACAATAATCTAATAACGTACGTCGATCGATGCACCACGGATTTGCCCGGCACCTAGAGGACGGCGATGCACAAGTATTAAATATAAAAGACGAGAAACGAAAATGTGAGAACTCTTGCTTTCAGGAGTTCGGCTGATTGCAATAGGATCGACTGTGCGCTTACCGATGTGACCTGTGTGCTGTATAGGATAAACCAGGCAAATAAATTTAGTACAAGTGATCTCTGATCCCATCAAAAACTTTGCAATTACGGAGGGGGAAGTTACGGTTTCCATCACTAGTCGCCGTTCTTCTTGCGATCGCAACTAACCTGAAAGTTAGACGGGTTCCCGATTAAACTCTTTCGAATCTTCTTGTTAGGGCCACGGTATTTGTCGAGATTCTTGAGAGATGTCGATGTCTTCCCACGCTCCTTGTTCTTACGGGCGACACTATTGGCAGCATTGCTCTTCATGAGTACCTTCTTTTTGCCCTTTTTGATGGAGACAACGTTGTGGTGGTGTTTAACTGGCGCGCTCTTGTCAACGCGACTCTGCGGGCCGTCTGATTTGGGCACAGGATCGGACCCAATCCCCTGCCATTTCGGGTCCTTGGCCTTGCCATTTTGTTTGGAGTTTGAGCTACCCATTGTTAAGACGTGCAAGTCGAGGGTCAGATATGCTGGGATGAGATTGCCGGTCTATCAGGAATGGGTTGCAATGTAGGTCGAAGTGTGGTGGCTCCTGAAGCTGCAAGGTATTTGGTTTGAATCACAAGCGTGGGTTGTGCTTGTTGCGAGCGCGTTCGAGATGTTCACCGTTCTTGGAGTATTGTTCGTAAAGGCGGAACACGTAAAGGAATAACAACAGTAGGGATCGAAAATAAGAATAAGATATCGAAAACTCAAAAGGGGTGCCCCGTCAACAAAGTGCCAAAAGCTCTCGGATGCACTGAAGCAGGAAAGCGAAACAAACAAGGCGACGGCGCAGGTGAAAGGTCTACTATATCAAATAGCGGCTTTGGGGCTTTGCTTGTGGCCGAATTAAAATTAGCAGTCCTGAAATCGTCATTGTGCTGAAACCGTTTCGTCATCATGTCCTTGTGCCGCGACCCGTGTGTATAGATCGACGTATAGATCGACAACTCCGTCCTTTGCGCCACGATGGCCGAAGCGAAAGAGAGGCCGCATTTTTCAGGCTATACCCAATGTCGGGTCGAAATTTTTGACAGTTGGCGTTTGGCGTAAAATGGCAGAACGATTTTGTGAAGGCCAGGCCTTTGCAGGTCTCAGTCCGCGAGGTTCGTAATGAGCAATCGCGGGAAATCAGCTGCTTGCTTCCCGAAGCCGATTCACCGGCTCTCATGACCTATGCATCCAACGGTTAGCCTCGGTTGGTTGGGGAAGCCTGGTCAGGTGCCGCGGAACGTAGAGTTCCCGTGACCTGCGATTGCGCGCAGACTTGTCATTGAGGTAGCTCGACGTAGTGTTGGCACATCGGACAGGGCATTGCTGAATCTCAGGGCATAACTTTGGGGTTCCGACATCGACAATTACTCCACATTCTTATTTTTCAAGCGGGAATGTCGGAGTTTTTCGCTCTGTACCTGGGCCTCCTGTGATATCAACGTGACCATTCTAAATTAGGTGTTCAAGAGAATGACGTAATACTGTACAGCTGACAATACTAGGTACTACTGTAGAGTCATAGCTCTAACATCACCAGCCTGAATCTAGCAAACGTGCTGGGCACTATTCCTTGAATTAAAAAAGAACAGCAGACGCATTTCGCCGAACCATCTGCACCTCATAATAACATATGTGCATGCTACACTTTTACTGTCCATCTCACCGCAATAGTTTTCTCTCTCCTACTCTCCAAAACAACAAAAAAAACTTGAACCATATAATTACGAGATGTTACGAAATACGTGAAATTACCAATGCTCAATCCGATTATATATTTTGGGCAGTATTATTGGGATGATGCCAAAAATAATATTTCCTCTAGACGCCTCGTTCACTGGTACGAATGAAGGACCACATCCGTAGTAATAATAATGCGGTCCACCAAGCAACATACGGCCTGTTCCAGGGGGATAAACATGCGCGCCTGGCTCTTTT
>RQIL01008409.1:0-12051 GCA_003951145.1 Jimgerdemannia lactiflua | reverse complement strand
AAATGAATATATTAATAAAGAGATCTTTGAAATTACATTTTTGATATATTTAATCTCAAGAACTACTGACTTGGGGAATTAAGAAAATAAGAATTCAAAATAAAGAAATCTGACATATTGACTAAGCTTAGCATCCACTATATTATAACTTGATACTCATTGACTAATAATTTAAAATAAATTCCTTACTTTTAAATTAAATAATGAACAACTATTACAAGAATCTATATAATATAATTAGATAGAATAGATATAAGACTACTTATATTTCATAGATAATTTCAAGACTTCAGTAAATATAAATTTTGACTTTAATGTAAAAATAAGCAGATTAATGATCTGAAATGGTAACAAGAATTAGAAAAATAGACATTTGATTATAGTACTCAAATCCAATTCCCAAATATAGTATAGCTGTCATTCTACAACTGTAGAAACTTTAGCAACTGTAAAGATTTCATAGATATAAATCTTTTACGATTATATAAATCTTAGCAGATGTAGAGAATTTACATTTATAAAAACTGACTCACAGAAAATATAGTCATAACTTAGCCACCTTATAGCTAGCAAATCTGTATAAATAACCTAGTATCTTTGAGTGAATAAACCTTAGATAGAAAGTATTAGAAAAAAATAAGTATACTGAAAAAGAGATCTTTAGGATTACATCTTTAACATATTTGGCCTCAAGGATCTATTGACTCCAAGAATCAATAAGACAAGAATTCAAAATAAAGAAATTTGACATACTTATCAAGTTTAGCATCTGCTATATTATAATATTTAAGAAAATGAAAGATCTTGATCAGTATTTATCCAACTTATTCTTTAAGTTTTACTTTACTTATATGTATATTATAATGGTAGAGCCAAATTTGGAAGAAGGAATAAGAGAAAGACATTTGATTGCAACTAGTCCCAAATTAGTATAGTCTTATAGTTAGAAGTCCCCAATTTCAACAATATCTAAAATATTTCAACAATGTTATAATTGAAGACCTGATATAGTAACTCATTTTAATAATGTTGAAATTATTTTGAAAATGGCAAAATGACTTATAACTTAGCCATGTAACTTAGCCAACACCTTATAGCTAGCAAAATTATATAAATATCTCAGTATCTTGGAGTGAATAACCTCATATTGAAAGTATTAGAAAAGAACAAGTATACCAATAAAGAGATCTTTGAGATTACATATTTGACATATTTGGCCTTAAGGAACTACTGACTCTGGGAGTCAAGAAGACAAGAATTCAAGATAAAGAAATCTGACATACTTGCCAAGTTTAGCATCTGCTATATTATAACTTAGTATCTATTGGCTGGTGATTTAAGATGAATCCCTCACTTTTAAGCTAAATAATAAACAACCACCATAAGAACTCACACAATACAATTAAACAGAATGAATATAAGACCACCTGTATTCCATGAATATATCTTTGATGAATCAATCATTACCTTTATTGATGATTTTGAGCAATATGTGGCTATTAGGACCTTAATAGCAGTACAGCAATAGCTCTACTCCCTGTAAGCCTTTGAGGCCCAGCAAGAACCACCTTCACTATAGTCAATTATGCAGTAGCTAATGATCTAGCAATACTGTTAGCCATGAAGACCTGGCTTCAAAATATCTTCTATACTAATAAAATCAAACAAGCTCTTAAGAATTAATTGAATATCATCTGCCAAGAAATATCTGAAGACCCAAATACATTCTATACAAGGATCTGATATCAAATAGTCCTCACTGACTACCCCAATATAGTTCAAGACCAAGTGGCCAAAAATATCTTTATGAAAGGTATCTACCAAGAAATCATCTTAGCTATCTGATCTACTTCAATAGTACTAGACCTGGTGCAGAAAGTCACCTATGCCCAAAGATACTAGACTGTCAGGCATCTACAAGGCCATATAATGGAGAGAATAACAGGAGTAAAAATCAAACCAAGGAATATCCACATAGTCCCAACCACCATAGTCAATAGGAATACTCAATAATAATAACTACTATATACCTCAAGAACTGAGGAAGACTGATACAATAGAGGAACTGACCAAACAGTTTGCAGAAATGACTACACATCTCAGTGATGTAGTCAAGGAGTTCAAGAAGAAATCTATTCAGAGGTTTGCTGTCATGAATGAAAGATGATCAGTAATATACTATAGATATCAAGAAGAAGACCATTATGCCTCAGATTGTATGGCAGAAACAAAGCACAAGGCCCAATCAAGTAATGCAGCTAGGAACCAAGAATAAGCAAATACTATTACTTTTAAAGAAATCAGAGAATTGGAGGAAAAGCAAGAGGAATGGAAAGCTTATCCTGCTACTTCAAGCAAAAAGAACACTTGAGCTACTCCTTACAAGAAGCCTATAGGCAGGCCTTCAAAGAAGACCCAAGTACAAATAAAGCAGTCAGAAGTAGTCATTGAAAAAAAGACCCAGCAAAGTGAGGCTAACCAAGATATGGAGCTGAAATAAGATACCAAGCTTGAACAAGTAGTAGAGGATATCATCTGGAATACCACTCTATCAAATGAAGGAAAGAAGGAGCAGAAGTTGTGCAAGAGCAATACTTTTAAGTATGATATCTTTAAGGACCTCAAGGATTAAAAGATCAATGCAACCTTCAGTCAGCTGACAGAAATTCCAACTTTTAGACAATAAATGAGAACAGGAATTTCTGATATAGAAAAGGACTAAGGTTGGAGAATAATTGAAGCCAATAATACTCAAGAAGACTCAAGTGAAGAGAGTGAAGATAATTGGAAGACATCAGCTTATACTACTTGTCAGATCAAAGACTGAGTCTTTGAAGCCATCATTGATACAGAAGCTAGAGGATGTCTCATCACTAAGAAGGCAGTAGACTATCTGGGTTGGAAAATAGAAGAAGCTACCAAACTAGTATTATTATTATTATTACTATCATTTTTCTATAGGCCACAGCTCCATTTATTAACTATCTAGTATATCAAAGATATCCTTATACCACACTGACAGCCTCTTCCCATCCATCCTCTATCTCATATCCTCACTCAATCACCCATCAACTCCAACTCTTGCAAAAATAACCTCTTCTCTAATAACTTGAGCCCTTCTCCCACTTTTGTCATAGATAGTCTCCACCAATCTCCTATGGTGACCCCTCTGCAGGCAATACCCTTTCTGCCACCCCAATAGCAAGTCTATCAGTAATCCCTCCCACCTTGCTATCTTTTTCTCCCTTGTCATCAGCTTGCCCCCCTTGAATACTATCTGCTAGTGACCTGCAAGCTCTATCCAAATCACTAATACTCATCCCAATGTGAGCCACTTATCACCAATTCCCCCCATTATTCACCTCTTCAATACTTCCCAGCAACCAGTTACATGACTCCTGTAGACTCCACCCAGTCTGCCTTCTAACCCCTCTCAGAAGCTATCATCCCCCAATAAAGTCCCACTGCTCCTCTCTCAGGACCTGCTGTGCCACCACCTGTAGCCTCATCACCAGCACCTTCATGACCAACTTTCTGTCCATATTAAGGAGCATAATTGGGTGCTAATTCTTCCAGTCCTCCCTCTATTCCTTATTCTTATAGAGTAGTGCCACTAATTCAAACTTCTGACCACTAAGCCAGAACCCAGACTTAATTGCTGTATCACACATATCTCTCATCTCATAGCACACCTCCTTTATCTTCACTATCTTCTTCCAGAAGTCCCAGGGCAGCTCATCCTCCCCAGGGGCAGTCCCCGACTTTGTAGCTACCAAGACATGCAAAATATCCTCCTCTCTTACTGATCTCATAAGCTCTTCTAACCCTTCCACCCCTGGGGGGCACTAGTCCTCCAGACACTCTGCAATGGCCTCACTGTCCATGCCTCCCTTTTTCTCACTTCATAGCTTCCCCCAATGATCCTTAAGCTTACCCAGGACCTCCTGGACCCCAGTCACTAAGCCACCATCTCCTCTGATGATCTCCTCCCACTGCTGCTTCACTCTGCTTGCCCTCAGCAGCCTAGAGAGGTACTTGGTCAGTCTCTCTCCTTCCTCCAGCCCCTGCCACCTAAGTCTTGCTACCAACCCCTGCACACAACTCTCCTCTTCCATTGTCCAGACTCTCTTCAATTCCTCAATCTCTATTCTTACTTATGCTACCTACCAGTCCTCCACCTCCTCCTCTCTATGTCTCTAAAAATCTGACTACTACCATAACAGTTGTTCCAACTAATGGGATGTTCACAGCCCCTTCTTCTGCTGAAGCCTCCCTCTCTGCCTCTCAACTTCACCCCAGTATATCCTTGCTGCTTCCTTTAACTTTATCTATCTGAGCCCCACTGTAGCCCCCTCCTATCTCTATCTAGTCATACTAAACACTACCTCCCCTCTCACTTCTCTCATAAATCCCCATCTGCCAGCAGTACACAATTAAGCTGCTAGTATCTAGGCCCCTCCCCACTAACCCCAAAGTTCCCCTGCCCTAGCACCCCCCAATGGTCCGACCAAGGGCACCAGACCACTCCAAGTTCCCATCAAACATCATATCTTTTCCCCAGTAGTCAACTGAGAGCACCCAGTCAATCCTTGTTCCCAGTCCATCTTCTCAATGAGTAAATACCTTATCTACTCCCCACTTAGCCCTCCTCATATCTCTCAGAGCACTCAGCCTCTCAATATCCTCCCACCTACCTAGTCCACCACTTCAGCCAACTGCTCCTACTCTCCCATCAGACCAATCTAGATCAGTATTCCACACTATATGGAAATCTCCACTCAGGATATCCACCCCAGCCTCCATTAGTGATTCATCTTTCAGAAGCCCTTCCAACCAGTCTACTCTCTCACTATAGACCACTGGACAATAATATGATCCCACCACTATTGGACCCCATTCTGGCCTCCTCCACATTCTCCATATAAGGTACTCACCCTATCCCCCAATATTCACCAGCTCTTCTTTATTCTTGTGAATCAATATCCTCATACTTTTACATCATTCAGCCACTCCCCAAATTTGCATTTCTTGGGCTTAATGTAGAGGCCATACTTGCAAAATTGTTTAAGAATTTTCTTGATATATTCTAAGTATTCCTCAGCTGTTCTACTGAGATGATTATATCATCCATGTATACTATTATCTATCTTTCTATAATATTTCTAAAGATAATATTTATCATTTGCTGGAAACTTACTAGTATATTGCACATTCTGAAGAGTATGCAAAGATATATATAGATTCCATCAGGAGTAATGAAAGCCAATCTTTTGCTAGCTTCAGGTGTAAGATTGATTTGGTAGAATCTGGACAACATACTTCATTCTCTAGTATGATGAGGATATTGCCAATATTGGGCAGTAATTGTCTATCTTTTTTGGTAACCTTGTTAAGTCTTCAGTAGTCTGTGCAGAGTCTGGGTGCAAATTCTCCTGGTTGGCTTTCTTTCTTTAGTGCAAGGACAATAAGTGATTACTAAGGGCTGCTGGCATTCTTGATGATCTCAGATTCCTCCATCTTCTTGATTTCCATCTTGAGCCACTCTCTATAAGCTGGCAGAATGAGATGGGCCTTCTGATAAATTGACTTTGCACTTTCAGTATTGACATCATAATAGTATAAGGGCTCCTTGGTTTTGATTTTCTTAAAGTCTATAGTCAGTATATCTTCAAATATGTACAAGAGGTCTTGCAATTCTTTTTTGAGTAAGAATCTCCTTCCAATTATGTAAGTGTATTTGTCTTGGCTTTCTTCCTTCTTGTGCTCCAATTTGGTAATTCTGGTTGCTGTGAGGATTTCTCTTCCTGTAGAGTCAAATCCAGCTCTTTCTCATTTTATTTGTCTGCTATTTGTCACTTCTTTGATCCTTGGATTGAGAGTAGGCAGAATGAGTATTTGTGTTAGTCAATCTTTCTTGCTTACTTCACATGGGATTATTGGGTTGTGGTTTTTAGCAAGAAGAAGAATTTCTTCTATATAATCTAAATTGATGACTCCTTCTATGGATATTTAACTTTTCACTAAACTACTTCTTATTTTGAGGATTCCAACATAGTTTGGTGGGATGGTTACTTTGATTCCTGTCCTGAGAATGGTTATAGTCTGTGGTTCAAGAATTGAGTGTATGGTGGTAAATAGGTCCATTCTAGCTATATTCTCCAATTTTTACTGTGATATAACTGCATCAGAGTGGATCCTCTGAATTTTGACTGTGATATCCTCATCCTTATCATCACTGTCATTCAGGAGTTCTGGTGGTTAATCTTCTATTTCCTCCTGATTCTTCTTTATCTTGCTAAAGATCTCTTTATCTTGATAATACAGAGGTAGTAGCAATCCAGGTATTGGGTACAGTACATTCTTTCACCATGAGGGCATACTTCTTGTGATATATATCTATTCACAATTTTCATATACTATTCTTCTTCTGTCAACTGCTTGTTTTTTTCTTTCCTTATAGCGACCATATAGGCTTCTATTTCTTGCTCTTCCTCTATCTCAAGGCAGACTCCTTTGTGAACATTGATGGGAATTCTGATCTTTCTTCCCTGATAGACAATTTGCATCTTCTGGGCACTAAGGTCAATCTTGCTTTGGCTTTGTAAAGTCATTGATTGCCAATAAGCATATTATAGTTAGTTGTATTGGTGATTATAATATCTACTAAGATAGTGACTTCTCTAAACTTGATTGGCACATCTCGAATCTTTTCCAGAGGTATTGCTTATGTTCTATTAGCTGTGACAAATACCAGTTTAGTGCATCCTCTCTCTGGTAACTTTCACATTATACAAATTTCCACACATACTTTTGATACACTTTTCATTATTTCTTGGAGAAAACTCTTAAGGCAATAATAGCTAAGCAAGGTTCTGGCAAGCATACTAGTGTGAGAGATGGGCCAGCCTTCAAATGGCAGCACAGCAATAGAGAGATAGATGTGGGACCAGAGTTCTTTGGGCTAGCAACAGGTGGAGGAGTGGGAGAAGAACAGAGATTGAGTGAGAAGACAGGAGACAGTGGAGCAGTGAGTTTCACAGCAGTAGTCAAGAATGGCAGAGGAGGAGAAGAGAATGCTAAGGGATAAAAGACAGTAGAGAAGGGGAAGGAGAAGTCTGGAGGTGCTGGAGGGGCACTCTCTGGGGGGAAAAGGTGGGGGCTGGAGGAGGTGTGACTAGTATTGTAGCTGGGACTGCTGATGGCAGTGTGATGGCCAATCTGGAAATCCAGATGTGATAGCTGATGGCAGTAAGGGGGCCCAGGGGGAATTGGGACAGGTGCAAGGGGGCAATCTGTCAGATGGTATAATGGGTCTAGTAGTGGTCCCATTACTTAAGAAGTTGATCTTAAAGTTCATAGTCATGGTGAGCTTTGGGGCCTAGTAGTGATTGCAAAGATGGTCTTGGGACTGCTGGGTAGGTAGCTGATGGATGTGGTATCAGTAAAGTTCCTGAAGAGGCTAGATGGATTTGAAGTCGGATTTGTGGAGGAGAAACACCTGGTGGATGCTCTGTTAAAGGGGATTACAGTGGGCATGATTGTAGTTCTGATATCAAGATATTTGTGCTGGGACCCTAGAGTGGTGCACCTGGTGATCAAGGGGTCCCTACAGTATCAGTAGAGGAGACTAGGGGTAGAGTCAGTGAGGTGATGAAGGAGTATGGGGATGTCATCAATATTGGTTTTCAGATATAGGAGGAGATGACTTTCAGGACAAGAAATGTGAAGGTAAGACTGAGGGTGGCTGAGAGAGAGGTGATGAGGAAGGCAAGTGACTGGCTGAGAGCATTGAAGTGAGACCCAGTTGAGTGCAAGGTATCAAGAGTGAGGGGGACTAAGGAAGAGGAAGAGGATTTGTTGATGGTACTGTAGGAGTTGAAAGGGGCTGTGGAGCAGAGAGCAAAGGTCTGGAAGGCCTTTAAGGATGCAATAGTGGTGGAGGAGATTGATGACAGGAGGATGTGAGTGGATAAGAAGGCATGGAAGAGAGCAGAAAAGGTACAGGCAGAAGGATCTACTGGCAAGCTTCAAGGAGAAGGTGGGTGTGGGAATGGTGCTACTACCAGGATTCATTGGAGGCCTGGAGACCTCACAGTATGCCCTCCAGCATAAGAAGATTGTTGGGGAAGATGAGCCTGGTTTCTTCACAGATCTGGATGAGGGGGAGGATGACTAGGCTGAAATAGGAGAGATCTTAGATAGTATCCTAGTGCCAGAGGCTGGGAGAGAGGATGTAGTGATGAAAGGGATACAGAGCATGAAGTTTGGAGTCCCAGATGTCATGCTTGGAGGGATGGTGGTTGGGGTGGAGAGAGAGCAATCTGGTAAAGCTGAAGGAGAGGATGCTGAGAGTGTTAGCAGAAATAGAGAGAGCAAGAGGCCCATGACCCCAGATATTGGTCAGATCAGAGAGGCAGGATGGTTGCTGGCTATGCTTAATGATCTGGCAGCAGATAAACTTGCAGAGATGGATTTCTATATCCTGGAGGAGGTGGAGTGGCAGTGCATTCTGGCAGGAGAGAGTATTGGACAAGCTACTGATAGAGATAATGGCAATCTTGCTGGTGGAGAAGGGGTATGAGGTGAATATGAGGAGGGAAGCTAAGTTGAGAGAGGCAGTAGGGCAGATAGTAGAAGACTGTTGGGTGGCAAAGGATGGGGCTGAGCTGTGGAGGTCAGTCTGTAAAGACTATAGGAAAGAAGCAGAGGAGAAAGATGATGAGAATGCTCAGGAGATAGTTGCTGTATTGGAAAAGAATGAGACAGAGAAGGATGAGGTAGAAGCTAAGCATCTCTTGGACTTATCAAGAATGGACATCAAGCTGGAATTCTGAATAGGCTGGGAAAGTTGTACTATCTATAATATTATTCTCCATAAATAGTACAACTAATATTTTATCTTTAAATGTCAATAGGTTGTGGGGTTTGAGGCAATGTTGGAATATTTTTGAGTAGCTATAAGGATTAAAGGCTGATCTTTTTCTTTAAAGGATGTGAGATGTAAGGAGAAGATAGATAGGCTAAATTGGACCAAGAAATGAGATAGAAGAAGAAATTACATATCTTAAATACATCATCAACTATGATGGAATACATATAGACCTTATAAAGATCAAGGCAGTAGTAGTATAACTAGTGCCCACTAGTATCACTGAAGTCTGAGCCTTCATGGGACTAATATTCTACTATAGGAGATTCATCTTCAGATTCTCTTATATTGTCAGCCCTATCTATGATCTGTTTAGGAAAAAAGTCAAGTTTCAGTTAATGCAATAGCAGCAATAAGCCTTTGATGAACTCAAGACCAGATTGATCCAGGCCCCAATTTTGAGAAGACCTGATTGGATCCAGGAGTTCATCCTTTGGACAGATACTAGTGCAATGGGACTAGGAGCCATCCTAGGACAAAAGAAGAATAGAGCCAAATATGTAGTAGCCTATCTCAGTCAAGATACTCATAGTGCTGAGCAGTTCTATGAGTTATACAAGTTAGAATATTTTGCAGTCATCTGAGCTGTAGAGAAGTTCCACTACTATCTAGCTAGAAGACACTTCACTATCTAGATGGATCACTCAGAACTCATCTGATTGCTTACTACCAGCAAGCCAAAAGGAATCTATGTCTGATGGATCATAAAGCTATAAGTATATGATGCCACAATCACTTACTGCTCTGGAAGAACTAATGCTAATGCTGATGCCCTCTCACAGACACTCTGAAGGACCCAACCCCTACTAAATCATCATGAATAGAGAGCTGTACTATGGAATAATCAGCTACCTGGGGCATCAAAAGATGCCCCTGTATCTGGAGGAATGGACAAAAACAATTATTAATCAGACATAGAAACAATTTGAAGCTAATGGAAGAATACTCAAGAAAGGACAGTAGTTAGTCATCTCTGAGTACTGAAAGAATCAAGTGATGAAGGAAGTATATGAACAAGGTCACATAGAAGAAACAAACATATATAACAAAGCAAAAAGAACTATGTGGTGGTCAGGAATAGAAGAAGATATCAGACAATTTGTCAGAACCTGTGACAAATGCCAGAAGCAGAAGCAAGACCAATGAGATCAAGCCTCTGGATCAGCAGACATATGTAGAGCCAATACCATTCACTTATATTGCAATAGATATAATTGACCCCCTACCTTTGACACTAACAGGCAATTAATATGTCATTGTAATTGTAGACCTATTTATTAAATGAGTAGAGGCTGGGCTCCTCAAGAAAGCCAATGCATAGTCAATTACTGATTTCTTGCACAGATAAATCATCTGCTGATTCAAGACCTTGAAGCAAGTTACCACCAATAGAGAAACAGAAGTTGTCAACCAGTTCTATGAAATTCTTTATAAGAAGTACAAGATCCAATATATTAAGACTGCAGCCTATCACTTCCAAGAAAATGAACAAGTAGAAAGAATCAACAAGACTCTCAAGAATATCATTGCCAAGATCTGTGGTGACTGAGACCACTATCTTCCTATAGCATTATCTACTCTGTAGGATATATGATCACAAAGTATATATTTTATACCTTAGGAAATACTATTCAGTAAAGAAAGTTTTAGTAGAAGTTTGTTAGTAAGTAATGACACAATCTGGAAATACATGAATATAGAGATATAGAGATTATGTCAAATTAGGAAAAAAGCTAAGGATTATATAACTAAGATACTGACACTATAACAGAATAATACAGAAAAGACTCACAAGTCCCTAGAGATTATCAAGATAGGAGATAAAGTTCTGATGTATCAGAATATAGTAGAAGCTTCTTGGTTAAGAAAACTAGAGCCCAAATAGGAAGGACCTTACCTGGTGCAAGATATAAAAGAGATCACCTTTTAACTACAAAAACTCACAGATACAATAATCCCCACTACTATCTACTGTAACCAACTCAAGAAATATCATGGCCAATAACTAAAGTACTGCAACAGCACTCAAGATCACTAGTGCTGCTCAAAGAGCTATTGAGAGACAATGACATACCATAGAACCCCAACTATAGAGAAATCTTATAACAGTATTCAAATTATTATACAGACCTATCTTTCTTAAATCTCATACTTCAAAGCCTATCAACATTGCATAGAATTTCAAGAGTACTTCAAACTTGGGCAGATACTCAACCAGAATCAAAACATGACCAAAGATAATTATATTGCTAAATGCCAGCTCTCCTACTCTCAGATCACTATTGTCAAGAAAATTTACAAACTATTTCAAGATGATGAACCAGTACTTACCTACTTGTAAGAAATAACCCCTATGGACTTTGAGCAAGTCAAGCAGCACTATTGGAAAATAGTGATATAACAAATTGCCCAGTACAAGACCATACAGACCATTGAAGCCTGGGAGTTTGAATAGATATTTCAGGGATAAAATTATCTATTCAGAAGGAAGTTGTTATGATAGAGCCAAATTTGGAAGAAGGAATAAAAAAAAGACATTTGATTGCAACCAGTCCCAAATTAGTATAGTCTTATAGTTAGCAGTTCTCAATTTTGACAATGTCTAAAACATTTTGACAATGTCAAAATCAAAGACTTGATATAGTAACTCATTTTGATAATGTTGAAATTATTTTGAAAATAGTAAAATGATTCATAACTTAGCCATATAACTTAGCTGCCATCTTATAGCTAGCAAACTTGTATAAATATTCCAGTATCTTGGAATGAATAACCTCAGATCAAAAGTATCAGAAAAGAACAAGTATACTGATAAAGAGATCTTCAGAATTACATCTTTAATACATTTGGTCTCAAGGAACTAC
Source organism: Jimgerdemannia lactiflua (assembly GCA_003951145.1). Classification (NCBI taxonomy): domain Eukaryota; kingdom Fungi; phylum Mucoromycota; class Endogonomycetes; order Endogonales; family Endogonaceae; genus Jimgerdemannia; species Jimgerdemannia lactiflua. Next base: position 258 of record RQIL01008409.1, on the reverse strand, counting down.
TGACTCTGAGAGTCAAGAAGACAAGAATTCAAGATAAAGAAATCCAACATATTTGCTAAGTTTAGCATCTACTACATTACAATATTGATATTACTACTTTGTTACAATTTCAGATTATCATTTTCAAAAGCTTTACTATTACTTTAAAGAAGTTATTAAGCAACTGATCAAAATAATTATGCAATATAACTCCTTCTTCTATAATCTCTTATAATATAATTGAATTACAATTTATAATTAGAAATATATTAAGAAATA
>RQIL01008398.1:0-12053 GCA_003951145.1 Jimgerdemannia lactiflua | reverse complement strand
TAATACTATATATTATCATTTTTTTAGACTGCTATATAATTTATTCAAATTGATATTTATTTTTAAATATTAATAGCTTTCAGTATAATTTTTATATGATGATAGAATTTGTGATATATTTATTTATGTCTACCTATTATGTAACTATAAACTTGTACCACTCATTTCTTTTTTTGGGAGAGAAGAGAAAGGGAAGAGGAGCCTTGCTGCTCATCTGATGCTTTTTTTCCAATACTTTATTTTGTCACTTATTCCAATACCTCCCCTCATTTTACTGTACTGCTGTCTTGCTACTCATTCTAATGCTACCTTACCATACTTTCCAATACACCCCACCTCTTGCTCTGATATTTCAGATTCAAAATTTCTTCTTTTTTGGAAGAAGAAAGAAAAGAGATAGAGAGAGGGGGGGGAAAGGAGAGAAGGGAGAGAAGAAGAGAGAGAGAGAGCCTTATTACTTATCTGATGCTTTTTTTCCAATACCTCATTTCAATGTCTCTTCTTATCTTACCTCACCATGCTTTCCAATATATTTCACCTCTCATTCTAATGTAATAGCCCTTTTGCTCTAATATTCCAGATTCGAAATTTCTTTTTTTGAGGAGTAGAAGAGAGGGGAGAGCTCATTGCTTATCTGATGCTCTTTTCCAATATCTTAACTTGCTACTTATTCCAATACCTTATCTTGTCACTTATCCCAATACCTCATCTTGCTGCTCAATCCAATGCCTCTTCTTATCTTACTGTACCACTCATTATAATGTTACCTCACTACTTATTTCAATACTGCCTCACTATACTTTCCAATGCACCCCACCTCTCATTCTAATGTAATAGCCCTCTTGCTCTGATATTTCAGATTCAAAATTTCTTCTTTTTTGGGGAGAGAAGAGAAAGAGATAGAGAGGAAAGTAAGAGAGAGAGAAAGTGAGAAGGGAGCCTTGTTGCTCATCTGATACTTTTTTTTTCCAATACCTTATCTTACTACTCATTCCAATACCTCCTCTCATCTTGTCATACCACTGTATCACCATGCTTTCCAATACATTCCACCTCTCATTTCAATGTGACAGCTCTCTTGCTCTGATATTCCAGGTTTGAAATTTCTTTTTTGGGGGGGATGGAAGAGAGGGGGGAGTCTTGTTGCTCATCTGATGCTCTTTTCCAATATCTCATCTTGCCACTTATTCCAATGCCTCATCTTGTTGCTAATTTCAATACCTTGTCTTACTACTCAATCTAATACTTATTCCAATACTGCCTCACTGCTCATTCCAATGCTGCCTCATCATACTTTCCAATGCACTCCACCTCTTATTCCAATGTAATAGCCTTCTTGCACTGATATTTCAGGTTCAAAATTTCTTCTTTTGTGGAGAGAGAAGAAAAAGGAATAGGGAGAGGAAGAAGTGAGAGAGGAGTCTCATCACTCATCTGATGTTTTTTTTTTTTTCCAATACCTCATCTTGCTGCTCAATCCAATGCCTCTCCTCATCTTGCTATACCACTATATCACCATACTTTCCAACATATCTCACCTCTCATTCTAATACAATAGCCCTCTTGCTCTGATATTCCAGATTTGAAATTTCTTTTTTTGGGGGAATGAAAGAGAGGGGGAAGTCTCATTGCTCATCTGATGCTCTTTTCCAATATCTCATTTTGCTACTTATTCCAATGCCTCATCTTGTTACTAATTTCAATGTCTCATTTTGTCACTCAATCTAATACTCATTCCAATGCTGCCTTGCTATTCATTCCAATACTGCCTCACTATGCTTTCCAATATACCCCACTTTTTATTTCAATGCAATAGTCCTCTTACTCTGATATTCCAGATTCAATTTTATTTTATTTTTTTGGAGGAAGAAGGGAAAGAGATAGAGAGGGGAAAAAGTGAGGGAGGAGCCTTATTACTTATCTGATGCTTTTTTTTCCAATACCTCCTCTTATCTTGCCATATTGCTATATTGCCATACTTTCCAATGTATTCCACCTTTTATTCTAATATGATAGCCCTTTTGCTTTGATATTCCAGATTCAAAATTTCTTTTTTTGGGAAAATGGAAGAGAGAGAGGAGCCTCATTGCTCATCTGATGCTCTTTTCCAATACCTCATCTTGCCACTTATTCCAATGCCTTATCTTATTGCTAATTTCAATACCTCATCTTACTGCTCAATCCAATACTCATTCTAATGCTGTCTTGCTGCTCATTCTAATGCTGCCTCACTATGCTTTTCAATATATCCCACCTCTCATTCCAATGCAACAGCTCTCTTGCTCTGATATTTCAGGTTCAAAATTTCTTCTTTTTTGGGGGGAAAAGGGAAAGAGGTAGAGAGGGGGAAGTGAGGGGGGAGCCTCATTGCTCATCTGATGCTTTTTTTCCAATACCTCATTCCAATACCTCTTCTTATCTTACCATACTGCTGTGTTGCCATGCTTTCCAATGCATCCCACCTCTTATTCCAATATAAAAGTCCTCTTGCTCTGATATTCTAGGTTCAAAATTTCTTTTTTGGGGAGATAGAAGAGAGGGAGGAGCTTCATTGCTCATCTGATGCTTTTTTCCAATATCTCATCTTGCTGCTTATTCCAATGCCTTGCCTTACTACTAATTCCAATATCTCACCTCACTACTCATTCCAACCCCACTGCTATTCTGTTACTCTATGCCAACTATGAGGCCAATTGGAGGGTGGCTCTGCACCTCAATTCATGCTATCACATGTCCATTCTCCTCTGGACTATATAGCAAGCTATTGATAATCTTCATATTTTTCTTATCCTTCTGCAGAATGGACAATGGGACCATATTATATTATATTTGTAACAGTTCTAGTTTCTTAAATGAGAAAGTGACTAAATTCTAGATGTTTAAAGTAGCTCAAAGAGTTACTAAGAGTTCAGAAAGATCTTGTGGGTTCAAGGAGAAAATATTCTGAGCTTTATTCGAGAGAACAGAGAGAATATTTATACAAGATCTGAAAGAAGGATCCAGAAGGATCTGAGAAATCAATGGAAATGCCAAGAGAAATATTTATTGGCAATGATGACAAATAAAGATCCACAATGTTCCATGAAGTTCCATGACTAGCTAAGACTGGAACAGAAGTGATAAGAATGTTCTAACTGTGGCTTAGTGCCAAGAAAGGATTTCTAATCATTCAGAAGGTGCTGGAAGGTTATGGAAAATACTAGAAAGACAAAGAAAAAGAAATAAACTATGCTAAAATGTTATATCTCCTCCTCGTTAAGAATCAATGTCCTCATTGAATTCAGAAGGTAACATAAGAAAATAAAACCAAAAGAAAAGACAAATAAAATATATCAGCTCATTGGCAAGGACTGGCCATCCTTATATAAGGCAAAGGCCAAAGTATCATCTTGATCGAATGAGAATCTCATTAGTTGCAGGGTTTACAGAGTTCTTCTGTGGGTCTTGTTTCTGATGCTGTATCCCTTAGAGTGCCCTGATGCATAATATACCTGATTAGTACAGTAGGTTGTCTACTATCCAAGAAGAGAACCTCACAGGCAGTCAATGAGTTTCTTTTTGCTCAAACTCTTAAATGAGGTCTTGGGAGTTCTTAAGATTGGCAGCAGGTTCCCAGGTAGCATCGTATTCAGGGTAGCCCATCTACTTGACTAGGTATTCTGTGCGACGGTATCAGACTCATTTGTCTAAGATTTTCTCAACTTCATACTTAATGTGGTCTTCAACCATAACTGATACTGAGGGTGTTGGAATTTGGCCAGAGTAAGGGGGTGACTGGTTCCAGGCCTTGAGTTGTGACATATGGAATACTGGATATATACACATGGTTGTCAGTAGACTGAGACAGTAGGAGTAGGTAGAGACTTGCTTGGTGATCTTGAAGGGTCCAAGATACTTGGGTTGGAATTTGGCTGACTGGTGGTTGACTTGAGATTGGGCCTTGATATTGTTGGCTTTGAGTAGAACTATATCTCTAATAGTGTAGTTGACATTACAATATTTCTTATCTGCATACTTAGCTTGATATTGTTGAGCCTTTAGCAGATTTGTGGTCATGATCTTGAGAAGGGAATCTATTTTGTCAATAAGGTTCTGGGTGGTGGGGACTTATGTGTGACTGGATTGCTGAAATGAGACTAGGCTTGCAGGGGTCTCAGGATTTTGACTGTGTAGTAACTGAAAAGGGGAAAGACCAGTAGATAATTGGACTGTATTATTGTAGGTGAACTCGGTGTAGGTCAGGTAGTGGTCCCAATCGTCTTGCTCATAAGACACATAGTTTCTGAGCATTTGTTCAAGTGTTCTATTCATTTGCTCAGTTTGTCTGTCGGTTTGAGAGTGGAAGGCAGTGAACATAGTGATTTGAGTTCCAAGAGTCTTGAAGAGTGCTTACCAGAAATAACTTGTGAATTTGGGGTCGCAGTCACTGATGATTACTCAGGGAAGTCCATAAAGGCGGAAGATAGACTTGAAGAAGATTCTAGTAATCTTGGAGGCAGTGGCATTGGTTGTGGTTGGCTCAGTGATAGTGATCTTGGTCAGGCGGTCCACAAACATGACAATGGTATCATAGCCTGATTTGGTTCATGAGAGTTGAACAATGAAGTCCATTGTGACTTGCTCAAACTTCTTGGTTGGAATTGGCAAGAGTTGTAGAAGACCAGCAGGTGGTTTGATTGCTTGACTTGTTTCTTTGACAAAGATTGCAGCTTTGAATATACTCCTTGATTTCCTTGAGCATGTTAGATCAGTAGTAGTCTTGTTGAATGTTCTTGATGGTCTTCTCAGTTCCAAGGTGACCAGCTAGTGTGGAGTCATGATGTTCATGAAGAATCTTGTATCGTAGTTCAGGGTTGGTAGGGATATAGACCTTGTCTTGATGGTACATAAGATTATCCTTAAAGATGTACTTTTCTTTGAATTCATTGGTGTCCTTTTGTAGAACCAAAGAGTCTTATTCATATGTGGTCTTGATCTGATTAAGGAATTCAGATACCATGGTGACTTGTAAAATAGCAGCAAGGTCAGGTCTTCTTGAGAGCATATCTAGTACAACCAGGGTTTTTCTGGGCTTGTAGATGATGTTTGGAGTAAAGGTCTGAAGTAGCTGACTCTACTTGGCTTGTTGATGGGAAAGAGTTAGTTGGGTATTGATGTACTGAAGGGATCTGTGATCTGTGATCACATCGAACTCAACTCCTTCTAGATAGTATCACCAGGTCTTGAGGGCATGGATAATTGCCAGGAGTTTCTTTTCATGAGTGGCTAGCTTTTGTTCTGCAGGGAACAATTTCCTTGACTTGAAGGCAATGGGTCTGTGTCCTTGACCATCATCTTGAGAGATGACTGCACCAATTGCAAAGTTGGATACATCAGTAGTGACAGTGAACTTCAAGTTCGGGTCCATATTTCTAAGAACAGGTGTATGGGTCAGGCAGTTCTTGAGTTCTTGAAAGGCTTGTTGGCAGAAGGTGTCCCAGATGTAAGGAACATAGAGGTCATAGTTGGGTTCCTTTCATAGGAGGTTTGTCAAAGATTCTGCTATGCCAGAGAAGTTCTTGATAAATCGATGGTAGTATCCAGCCAGACCAAGGAAGGACCTAAGTTTGGTGAGACTTGCTAGTACAGGCCACTGTTCAATGGCTTGTATTTTTCTTGAGTCAACTTGAATTCCTTTGGCTGATACAATGTGTCCAAGGTATTTGACTTGATCTTTGAAGAATTTACACTTCTTGAGCTTTGCGTAAAGCTTGTGTTTGCAGAGGATCTTGAGGACTTATTCAAGATGTTTGAGGTATTCTTCTTTGGTGCCACTGAAGATCAGGATGTCATCAATGTACACGAGTACAAAGATATAGAGCTAATCCTTGAAGACAGTCTGCATGAGATCTTGGAAGGTTGCTGGTACATTGGTGAGACCAAAGGCCATGACTAGAAATTCATATAGTCTAAATGGTGTCATGAATGCCATCTTGGGTATGTCTTCTGGTTTGATGTGAATTTAGTAATACCCAGAGGTCAGGTCAATCTTGGTGAAGTGTTTGGCATTCTTGAAAGCATCAAAGATTTGGTCAATGAGTGGCAGTGGATAATGATTCTTGACAGTAATTTTGTTGAGTGCATGGTAGTCAATGCACATTCACAAGGTATCATCCTTCTTCTTGACAAATAGGACTGGGGAGCCAAAAGGTGACTTGCTTGGCTGAATAGCTCCTTGCTCAATGAGTTCATTGAGTTCCTTTTTGACTGCTTCAATTTCAAGTGGTGATATGTAGTACATCTTCTTCTTAGGAATGGCCGCATCTAATACTAGCTTGATTTTGTGATCATGGTCTCTTGAAGGCAGTAGACCAGATAGCTTATCTGGGAAGACATCCTTGTACTTGTTCAGCAGTAGCTTGACACTTTCACTGATTGATAGCTTCTTGTCTTCTTTCTTGGGTCAGATCAATGCAAAAAAGGCATAGGTAGCTTTCTTAAGGGCCTTCTTGAACTGAATTGCCAAAAGAGTGGCAATTGGAGTTTTTGTCTACATCTTGTCTGGCTTGATTGTAATGTTGGCTCCATCTTGAATCAGGGTGACTTTATTCTTGGTCTAATCAATGTGTGGATTGTATTGCATAAGCCAGGATTTGCCTAAGATTAGATCATGATCTCCTAGAGGTTCCACTTCAAAATCTAAACATTCTCAGTACTTCTGAATCTTGAGGGGAAGTTTGGCAGCAATTGAGTCAATTGGTAGAGTGGTGCTATCAGTAGTGACAACTCTACCATTCTTGCTGGCTGGCTTGGTGAGAATCTTGAGTTTGTCAATGAGATTCTTATTAATGAAGTTTCCAACAGCTCCACTGTCTATGAGGACATCTAGTTCTTGACCTTTGACTAGATCTTTGAAGATGAGCATTGAGTTGGCTCAGTTCTCAGCTATGCTAGCAACTTGATCAGTACTACCAAAGCCTTTCTGATCTTGCTTAGTTGGAGACAACTTGGTGACTTCCTTGATGGCAGGCAGAGTGGCTCACTCCAGAATAAGCTGTATGATTCTGTCACCTTCATTGACAGTATAAAGTTGGTCCTTGTGGTTGACTAGTAAGACTTGCATTTCTTCTCAGAAATCAAGGTCAATGACTCCAGCACTGACATCCAGTGAGTGCTTGACACTGAGGCCAGATCTTGGTGCAATTCTTGTATTATGTTCCTTGGGTATTTCGACTGCAAGGCCAGTTGGAATGAGCCTTCTTTCATGAGTAGGAATAGTGACTTGTTGAATGGATTGAAGGTCTAAACCAATGGCTCCTTCTGACTGTACTTGGGGAATCTGGGCCTTGGGGTTGACTTGCATGAAATTGAGTATAACTTCTTATTTGACTTGATGACCTTGAGTATCTTTGGACAGGACCAGGATCCTCTTGGGTTTGGCAGTCTTCTTGGGACATTTAGTGGCAATGTGGCCAGGCTGTCAGTAAAAGAAGCAAGCTCCAGCCTTCTTGAGGCACTCCTTTTTCTTGGGTATAAGCTTGTTCTTCTTATTCTTATTGATGGTGTCTAGATCCATGAGGGCAGGTCCAACAGTTCTGACTTTGGTTTCCTCCCTTCTGGGGTTGTTGTTGAATGGTGGTCTCTTCTGCTCGAAGTGGTTGCCATAGGTAATGACATTGAATATATCAGCAATTTTCATTACAGTGTCTAGATCTTTGGATTCTTCTAGTTCAACATGAACTCAGGTTTGTCCCTTGAGACCTCGAATGTATTTATTGACCTTCTCATCTTCAGTAACATGAGGTAGCTCCAAAAGAATTGACAGGAATTGTGCATTGTATGCTTGCACAGACTTGAGTTGTTTGATATTTGCCAGGTGGTCTTGCGCGACCTTAGTGCTGTTGACAGGTTTGAATTGGCCCTTAATAGCATCTGAGAATTTACTCCAGACCTTGATTCAGCCAGAGAATCTTATGTTCTGGACATGATTTTACCACCAGATTGCAGCATTCCCTCAGAGGAGTGTAGTGGCAAATTGGACTAGTACTGCTTTATCCAAATTGGTCAGTTCTCCATACTGCTCCAATTGGAAAAGCCAAGCATCAGTAGATAGTCCTCCTCTTTGGCCATCAAAGGTATCAGGCTTCTGAGGCTTAATGGTGACTGCTGTTGGAGATACCATTATGGGTGCAGATGTAGACTATATAGAAGCTTTGCCCTCCTTCTTGTCCAGTCGTTCTTGAAGTTGGGAAATTTGAGCCAGGGCAGTATGCAGGAGGCTTTCTAGAGTCCTGGATGACTGAGTAGGAATTGGCTGTTCCTCCTCTTCTTCTTGCTGAATATAGAGTGTATTCTGTGGGACATAGTTGCTATAAGGGGTGCTGTAGGTGTTGTTGTCCCAGGCATCAGCATTGGAGTCCATGGACATAGTGTTTGACTAGTTCTTGAGAGGTTTCTTGTTTAGGCAAGGTGTAACTTAACTGCTGCTACCAAGTGTAACAGTTCTTGTTTCTTAAATAAGGAAGTGACTAAATTCTAGATGTTCAAAGTAGTTCAAAGAGTTACTAAGAGTTTAGGAAGATCTTGTGGGTTCAGGGAGAAAATATTCTGAGCTTTATTTGAGAGAACAGAGAGAATATTTATACAAGATCTGAAAGAAGGATCCAGAAGGATCTGAGAAATCAATGGAAATGCTAAGAGAAAGATTTGTTGGCAATGATGACAAATAAAGATCTGCAATGTTCCATGAAGTTCCGTGACTAGCTAAGACTGGAACAGAAGTGACAAGAATGTTCTAGCTGTGGCTTAGTGCCAAGAAAGGATTTCTAATCATTCGGAAGATGCTGAAAGGTTATGGAAAGTACTAGAAAGACAGAGAAAAAGAAATAAACTACACTAAAATGTTACATCTCCCCCTCCTTAAGAATCAATGTCCTCATTGAATTCAGAAGGTAACACAAGAAAATAAAACCAAAAGAAAAGACAAATAAAATATATCAGCTTATTGGCAAGGACCAGCCATCCTTATACAAGGCAAGGGCCAAAGTATCATCTTGATCAGATGAGAACTGGTTCAAACCTTGTTAGTTATAGAGTTTACAGAGTTCTTCTGTGGGTCTTGTTGCTGATGCTGTATCCCTTAGAGTGCCCCAATGCATAATGTACCTGATCAGTACAGTATGTCATCTACTATTCAAGAAGAGCAACACACCTCTCTCTGGTAACATTCACGTTACACAAATTCCCACACACACTTTTGACACACTTTTCATCATTTTATTGAGAAACCTCTTAAGGCAATGGCGACCAAGCAAGGCACAGACAAGCGTACTGGTGTTGGGGATGGGCCAGCCTTCAAATGGCAGTATGGCAAGGGAGGGATAGGGCTGGGGCCAGGGTTCTTTGGACCGTCGACGGGTGTAGGAGTAGGAGGGGGGCAGGAGTCGAGCAGAAAAGCTGGGAGTGGAGGAGTAGTGAGCTTTGCAGCGGCAGTCAAGAATGGTGGAGGAGCTGAGGGGGCGGAGGGCTGGAGGTCAGTGGGGAAGAGAAAGGGGAAGTCTGGAAGTTCTGGAGGAGCACTCTCTGGAGGGGAGAGGAGGGGGACTGGGGGGGGTGTGACTGGTGGGGAGGATGGGACTGCTGATGGTGGAGGGATGGCTAATCTGGAAAAAATCCAGATGTGACTGCTGATGGTGGAAGGAGGGGCCAAGGGGGATCGGGGCCGGTGCGCGGAGACGATCTGTCAGATGGTGTAACGGGCCTAGTGGTGGTACTGTTACTCAAGAAGTCAATCTCGGAATTTGCAGTCACATTGAGTTTCCGGGGTTTGGCAGTGATGGCCAAGATGGTTTTGGGGCTGCTGGGGAGGCAATTGGCAGAAGTGGCATCGGTAAAGTTTCTGAAGGGGTTGGAGGAAGTCGAAATTGGATTTGTGGAGGAGAAGCACTTGGTGGAAGCTATGTCGAAGGGAGTAACTGTTGGCAAGGTGGTGGTTCTGATGTCGAGGTGTCTGTGCTGGGATCCAAGGGTGGTCCACCTGGTGGTCAAAGGTGTCCCTATGGTGTCGGTGGAGGAGATGAGGGGCAGGGTGAATGAGGTGATGAAGGAGTATGGCGATGTAGTGGATATCAGATTTCAGATATGGGAAGGGACATCATTCAGGACCGGAGATGTGGAGGTGAGATTGAGGGTGGCTGGGAAGGAGGCAACAGGAAAGGCGAGTGACTGGCCGAAGGTGCTGAAGTAGAGCCCAGTGGAGTGCAAGGTGTCGAGAGTGAGGGGGATGGAGGAGGAGTAAGAGGATCTGCTTATGGCTCTATGGGAGATGGAAGGGGCGGTGGAGCAGAGGGCGAAGGCCTGGGAGGCCTTTGAGGAGGCGACTGTGGTGGAGGAGATGGATGGCAGAAGGGTGCGAGTGGATAAGAAGGCCTGGGAGAGGGAGCTGGGGAGAAAGATGCAGAAGGATCTATTGGCGAGTCTTGGGGGGAAGTCTAGCACTGGGATGGTGCCTCCGCCGGGGTACACAGGTGGACTTGGGGACTCACAACATGCCCCCAGGCAGAAGAAGGTGATTGGCAAGGATGAGCCTGAGTTCTTTGTGGATCTGGATGAGGAGGAAGAAGTGGGGGCTGGTATGGGAGAGACCATGAGTAGCATCCTGGAGCTGAAGAGTGAGAGGGGAGATGTAGTGATGAGGGGGACGCAGCGTGTGAGCTTTGGGGTCCCGGATGCAGCACAAGGAGGGCTGGTGGTTGGGGTTGAGGATGAGTACTCTGGCAGTATTGGGATTGGCAATACCGGTGAGGAGGGTGGACCTGGGGGGGGCAAGAGGCCCATGACCCCAAGTGCGGGTCTTATTGGAGGAGCAGGATGGCTGCTAGCCACTCTCAACGATCTGGCAGCTGATGAGCTTGCAGAGATTGACTTCTGAGTCCTGGGGGGGGCAGAGTGGCAGAGTATCTTGACGGGGGAAGGAGTGGTAGAGAAATTGCTAACGGAGGTGATGGCGATTCTGCTGGTGGAGGAAGAATATGAGGTGGATGCAAAGAGGGAGGCGGAGCTGAGAGAAGAGACTGGGCGGGTGGTGGAGGACTGCTGGGTGGCGAAGGATGGCGCTGTGCTGTGGAGGGCAGTCTGTGAAGATTACAGGGTGGAAGCAGAGGAGAAGGATGATGAGGATGCTAAGGAGGTCATTAATGCATTGGTGAGGAGGGAGACTGAGGAGGATGAGGTGGAGGCTGAGCGCCTCTTGGATCTGACTAGGATGGACGTTGAGCTGGAGATCTGAAGAAGAGGTGACAGCAATACTACTCTCAACGAATTTTTCCTATGAACAGTACAACTAACATTATATCTCTGAATGTCAATGGGCTGAGGGGGGCAAGGCGTCGTCGGAATATTTTTGAGTGGCTACGTGGCTTATAGGTGGATCTGTTTCTGCTTCAGGATGTGTGGTGTGAAGGGCAGGAGGACAGGATAAATTGGACTAAGGAATGGGGAGGGGTGGTGGAATGGCGGGGAAGGGTCGGAATTCTGGTGCGCAGGGGCAAAGGGGAGCTGGTGGACATTGGGGGTTGGGGGAATCATTTAGTATGGGGAACTTGAAAGAGGCCGGGATGGGGCCCAATTGTGGTTGGATCTTGCTACTGTCTGGCTGTTTGGAGTGAACGGATGGACTGGTTGGAGGAACTACTAGAAGAAGGGTCGCTCATGGAAGCTGGAGTGGATATTCTGGGAGGGGACTTCAACATGGTGCAGGATGCTATGCTGGATCACTCGGATGGAGGTACTGGAGTTGTGGGGCGAAGTGGTGGGCTGGGCAGGTAGGAGGAGATTGAAAGACTGAGTGCGCTCAGTGATGTAGGGAGGGTCAAGTGGGGTGAGAAGAAAGTCTTTACACACTGGGTGGATGGACTGGGAACAAGGATTGACTGGGTGCTCTCGGCGGATTGCTGGGGAGAAGATGTATGGCGGGAACTTGGGGTGATTTGGTGCCCCTGGTCAGATCATTGGGGAGTCATAGGGCAGGGGAACTTTGGGGGGAGTGGGGAGGGGCCTGAACATTGGTGGCTCAA